>CAJPVJ010001153.1:2874-17736 GCA_905397405.1 Oppiella nova | reverse complement strand
CTCAATGGCAGCTCAAGTGAACAGTCAGAGCGATGAGACGGTGTACTACTCGTCAGATATGTCTGATTTGGGTCCACAGGTGTCCTCCACTCAGACCACATCCCACTCGCAGACACCCAACGCCCAGACTTTCGGACTAACCATCGGTGGCCCTCATATCAGTGATATCTTCTCAGTGTTGGACTCATTGACAGAAACGGATGCGTTAACGGAGAGTCTCGAGTGTCTGAATGGCGATCATTACTGCACTTCAGAGTCATTGGTTGGACAGCAGAATCTGAATCCAAACTCATTTATATCACAAAATCCAGAACACATTCAGACGACGATTCAAATCCCGACTCATTTGGCGGCCAATCAGCTAATGTCTCACAACTCACAACCGGTCCATTTGACACCAATAGTCCTCTCGCGACCCTCTATTCAAACGCAACCATTGATTGCTCAGCCGATGATACAAACGACTGAAACGTCAAACGCTAATCAAATGATAAGCAATTCCCTGAATATAAAACGGACCGAAACTCAAAGTATAGATAAAACAAATCCCAAAGTCTTGAATACAAACGAGAAGAGAGTTGCCGTCAAATTGAGTCCAAGGATTGAAACTAAAGAGTTGATTGAAGAGATCTGAATATAAAACGGACCGAAACTCAAAGTATAGATAAAACAAATCCCAAAGTCTTGAATACAAACGAGAAGAGAGTTGCCGTCAAATTGAGTCCAAGGATTGAAACTAAAGAGTTGATTGAAGAGACGAAATGCTTTAAATGTCTGATTTGTAACTTCATTTCACTCGACAAGTCTGTTGTGAGCAGACATTTGAGTGAAAAACACGAAAACGAGACTAAAGTTACTTCAGTTGAAGATAACTCTAAATCAATGGTTAATAAGAAGACCAATACATACATGTGCTCCAAGTGTTTCAAAGGCTTCGCTACGTTATCGGCGTGTCGTCAGCATATGGTGAGTCTCCATAAGCTGAAAGTGGATTCCGTGACACTCGAGACCATTGAGAGCGACCAAAACATAAGTCCCATTAAAGACAAGACAAAGAACCTGCAGAAGGAAGTGCTCAGTGAAACACACGATAACTCACTCAACAAGAAGGCGTCTAAACTGAGACACATTCTGCCAAACGGTAAGATCGAAGTGCAACAGCAGTCGGTGAGCACCGGGAGAAAGACTAAACCAGTGATTGTCAGTAAAAGCCATCATAACTACTATAACCACAACAACCAAAACAGCGCCAATGCGACGGCAAACGTCCTCAACAGCCATAACAACCACAACAATCACATGAATGTGAAGCGTCTGGCGTGGAAGAAGAAGGTGAAGCGCGAGTTGGGGACCTATATCTGTGAGTTCAAGGGCTGCTCCGTGCGATTCCGGGCGCTCGAGAATCTCCAGAAGCACCACAGATGTCACTCGGACTCCGGTTCGGGCTTTGTTTGCTCTAATTGTAGCAAAAACTCTGAACAGTGGCCCTCAATGGCCGGTCATCTATGGCGGAGTCACGGCATTGACTTAGAACTGCACGCCTGCGAGCACTGCTCGTACCGGACATACAGTCTCAGTATTCTGGAGAACATTCACAAAAGGATTCACTCGAACGAAAAGAACTTCCTCTGCGATACCTGTGGTAAAGGATTCAAAAACTGCAAACAACTCATTAACCATAAGGTGTGTATTCATATTGATTTCCCTTTCAATGTCTTGTTATCTAATGTGTTAATCATTGCTGAACTTAATCACCGAAAGGTTAAACATGTGGTGAAGACACCAGTGCTGAAGACACACGAGTGTCACATCTGTTTGCGCACTTTCAATGACGCGCGCACTAAGAAAGTCCACTTAAACAACGTTCACCACAAGACCCGTCCCTATATCTGCAATCACTGCAACCATTCAGCCGCTAGTCGTAGTGCCTTAAGAACTCATATGAGACAACACACGGGAGAGAAGCCATTCAAATGTGATAAATGCAATTACACCACAAGTGACCACAACTCACTTCGTAGACATAAAATGAGACATTCGGGGGAACGGCCCTACAAGTGCCCCTTCTGTAGCTATTCGTCAATCCAATCGAGTACTTATAAACAACACCTCAAGAATAAGCACCCGGGTCTCAGTGAAGGGATTATGTTTAACTGTCAGTTCTGTGGCTTCAAAACAGTCAATCAGGATATGTACGGAACGCACATCTCTGAACACATGAGGAATGGCCACAAAGACGCCATGAAAGCCAATAAATCAGACACTGATGTGGACTCGGCTCTAGTGAACGAACCGGACAGCCCTACACTGCATTTCGCGTGTATTGTTGGGCAAAGCATTTCGAGTCAAACAAATACTCCGAGTATTTCCTATGCATCAGAATTTGTCAAATAAAAATACAAACCTTTTCTGAGCTCTTTTTACACTTATTTTGATTACATTTTCAATGCTAAGGCTAAGTCATCATCTGTTGGGATTAACACCACAACTGGTATTGTATTTATAATGGGAGTGGAATTTCAAACAAACAGTTTTTCGTTTAACAAAAATACTAATTTCTTAGCTTTCAATCATTTATCATGTTTGAGTCATTTAACAAGTTTTGTAATTCTCATAAAAAATTGTATTTTTATAATTTTATTTTTATTTTTTTCACATCCAAACCTATATTTACTTAAATTTTATTTTTAATTAAATTAACTCAAATATGTTTGAGTCATTTAACAAGTTTTGTAATTCTCATAAAAAATTGTATTTTTATAATTTTATTTTTATTTTTTTCACATCCAAACCTATATTTACTTAAATTTTATTTTTAATTAAATTAACTCAAAATTTAATACTGTATTCTGTATTTAAATTTGATTTAAAACTTCTAGAGAATTATTAATATAATGTTTTTAAAAGTTGTTTTCGCATTATATTTAATGAATTTTGTATTTTGATTTAAAAATTGGAAGATTTGTGAATTGCTTTCTGAACAATCATTAAATTTATGTGAATTTAGTACAAAATAAAGTTTCATTCAAACAAAGATTCTTTAATTATTAATTTTTATTTAAACGTTGACGTTAAAAATAATATTTATAAATTTAAAAAATAAAATAACTTACTCGTTGTAGATGTTTGTAAATTCATATTTATAATCAATGATTATTAATCACATTTTAACTTGCACTATATTCTTAAATTACAGAATCCATATACTGTACTGATTCAAGTGCTAAACCACTGAATTGATGAAAATGATAAAAATTATTTTTGATAATATTGAAATATGATTTTTGGATAAAGTTTTTATTAAACAACTATTCTTATGGTACTTGTGGTTGGTGTTGTGTAAACGTAAGAACATCAGTATTTATAGAAACGGTATATTTTGGTATAAAACGGATTTTTATAAATTTCGTACATTTGATCCTTTTTCTCATTTTTCTTTCGACAAAATCTTATGACTTATTAAATAACAAATCCTTCCGTTTGACTCCTTAATACCTTTCTATCGATTTATTCTTGAAATCACTTTTTTGCGACAATTCTAAGTGTCATTCAAATGGAGTGGAAAAAGTATTTTGTTTTTAACAGAAGAACTCAATTATAAGATTACATGAGTTTAATTGAACGACAATATGCTGTCACTTGTTTGTAGAGTATTTAAATAATACTAAATTTTATGTTTAGTGTTTAGTTTGCTAATATATGTTTATATAAGTATGTGATTAATTTTAACAATTTAATACAATTTTAATAATTTTTATAAATTCAAATAATATTTAGAGCAATTTTTAAGTCAAATTGATTACTTAGTTTTTAAAGATGTTAATTTTTGTTTATTGAGAGTGTACTGTACAATTTGATGTTTTAGTATATTACAGTAACAGTAAATGTTTTGATTTTTCACATTTTTATAACACTAATGTAAGCTTATTTTTATAAGTAGGTGTTCAACAATTATTATACATTAACAAATTGAGTTGAATTTTAAGTTCAATGTATGTCCGCTTGAATGACCATTAGATGTCCAATACTTTATATTTTTTGACAAATATTCTCAACTCATATAAATTCACTTTCAATGTATGTTAATGCAATTAGATTATTAGTTTAATGGCTAACTTTAATAATCTGTAAAAGTTTTATAAATATCTCGATAAAACTACTAATCCATTAATTCTTTTGAATTGAGTGCACATTTTAATATTTATATTGAATTTGAATTTTATAACATTTCAATCGTATTAATGGATATTTTAGTCAAACTCCGGAATATTTTTAAAATTCAAGTTTTTGATCCATTTATAGAGCGATCCCTTAACTGTCAAATCAAACCCAAAAACCCATCAAATGAACGATATTTTCTAAAATGAGTTTTTCCAATCAATATATCCACAAAACCTGAGTTTTGAAAGTAAAATCCTTTTTAAAGTATACTTTTCGAGCGATTCTTGTTTTTTTTCTGAAAATCCTCAGTTTTTGTATTATACTATAATTTAATTTATATTTTAATTTATCTTTTTTGAGAATTCGCTTACATTTTGATCTCAAGTTAAAATCTCATTACAAAAGTATTTCTCGAATAAGTATCTCATATTAAAACTTATGTTTTTGAATTTAGAAATTTTGTTACAATTTTTGTTTAATTAAGAGTTTTGATAAAATAATTATTTTAATTATTCTGAGAGTTAATTAAGGAAATAATGGTTTCGTTTTTATATTCAATCATATTTATGATCGAAACTCACGTCAACTCACATTCACTGAGACATAACACACGCTATTCTCACTATAAATGGGGACTATATATCATTAAATAATAGTATAATACTTGGAATTTTTAGTTACTTTTATTAATTACTTTTATATAAATACTGTATTACTCTTTAGTTTGAATGTGCAGTAATTATTTTCGTTAAACAAAAACTTTACTTATTTTCTAAATATTTTAAACTTATTTTTATCAACAAAAAAAACAATTATTTACGGAATATATTCTTTTATGTGTTAGTGTTTGCAAACTCCAAATCCCTGCAGTCGTCTACAAGAATAATATGAAATACCGTATATTAAACAAGTCATGACTCGTGAGTAATGACTCCGATATGATATTTTTTAAACAACATTTCATTGTGTAATTTCGCTCTCTTTATAATTTAAAGTCGTTTATCGATTCTGCAAATACAGTAAGAATATAAAAAATTTAAAACAAATTTTTCCATAAGTCATCACAAAATACAATTTTAATGCAAAATATTTTTTGTTAAATCAGAATTTTTTATTTACTTTAAAAAACTTTTGACGTTCAGAATTGAAACCTATCGTCATATCAGCAAATATTGTTTATATTAAGATATATTTTAAACCCTTTTTCTGGTACTTTATTTTATTAAGAATTGTATATAAATTTTGTTTAAACTAAGAATAATGTGTCTATAATTTTTAAAGTATATATTAATATATCGTTTAACGCATATTTTTTTATTATAAATGAATTTTTAGAATAATAAATCGATAGTCAAAGTAAATTAATAATGATTTTTAATTATATCTTTAAATGCAAAATACATTTAATTTGATTGAGTTTTCAGAAGAATAGTTTACATATTTTTGTTTCAATGTTTGTTTGATTCTTTGTTAGCATTAAATTGAAGTAAACTCTAAGTTTTAAATTAAAATTTCAAAATAATTTGAATTAAGTCCTGAACTGTTATCGTATTTAACTAACTTATAGCCGTATGAAAGCAAATATTGAATTCCCTGTCATATTGCAAATAAATGGATATGAATATATTTTTATAATTTAATGTACAATAATATTCTGTTGTGATACTAAATTATATAATATTAAATTATTTAAAACCAAATATAAAACAGTTGTTTTATGATAAAAATAAAATAATAACTATTTATTATAAATAAAATATTAATTTTTATTTGTTTACTATAACATGTGAAACAGGGATTCATTATTTAGCTTTTCTTGTTAACTATAATGCATTATAATAATAGTTAGAATCTGTAACTTGCTAATTCTTGATTAATGTTTAAATTCTAGCCTTTTATTTATAATTAGTAAATATAGTGAACAAACTCTCTGTCAAACTCCTTAAGCCGTATTCCCACAAATTGGATGAAACCACCAAAATCTTCTTATTGAAAGAATATTGTCTATTTATTTTAAGCACTTTAGATTAATACTTATTGCAACTTTTATTGTTTGCTCAAAATATAATTTCTTATAATACATAATGTGTTGTATTCAAAACTCACTGTTGTGTTTTTGTATCCAAATATCTCTTGTAAGGTTTTGAAGCAATATTGCATAATATACTTTATTTGGATTCAAATGTCAATTTGGTATTCAAGACATATAATACTTATTTTGTTTTTAGCACTTTTCGTCCAAATTTGTAGGAATACAGTCAAGATATTCATCAGAGGGTTGACCACTTATTATATAATTTTATATAATGTGTGACAAAGTTGGAGAAATTTGTGTTGAAATGTGCAAATAAATAATGAATAGAGTGTTGATATATTGGCACAAAAAGCCGTCCAAATCAGTGGACATTATTTCGATATTGCAATAGAGTTATCAGATTTGAAGAGATTTTTTAATTGAATATATACTGTATTTGAGAAGAATTATTACATTATATACTGCACTGAATAGTGTAGAGTTAGTGGTATTTTCGTGATGAGTGCATTGGTTATAATGAGCGCATCATTCGGTCGAGTGTTTGGCCAAAGCCAGCAAAATCATAGTCAGCTCTTTCTTATTGATTTTGCCGTCTCTGTTGTAGTCACAGCCCGAAAGGATAGCCTTTTGAAACTCTCCTAGGTCTTGTGCGTCGTAGTCCTGTAAGGGCCGAGAGGTCAGTCATGGTCTACCTTATCGTACAATCACTACTTCATTGGAAAAACTAATTATAACCTAAACTAATGGATGCTAAATGAATTTTGTTTGTAATCTCGTTTTTTAGCACAAACTTCAAAACTATTGAACATTAATTGAAAGCAAAGCAAATAAATAGGAGATCCAGAAATGAAGTTCCCTGAGATTCTATGAGATTATCGTTTATTTAATTATTATTTTCAGACAAAATCTATATAAAAAATATCTCTTAAGACTGTTTACGAGACGAGAATTGTAAACACATTTTGAGTTAACTTTCTATTAAATAGACTAAACGTTAACTATTTATCAGTTTTGAATCGATTTACAGCTAATCTCGTGTTTATATAAATAGAAAACTGCGAATCGATTGCCAAAAGGCTGTCGTCTATTGCATGCATTGTTAGCCAACGGCTCTCTAACCAACTGAACACTATATTAGACATTGGGAGCACTGGTATGTGATACCTTTTTGACCAGTTCCAGTAAATCCTTGAGAAAGCCTTTGAGTTCTTCATTCTCAATGGTGCCATTCTTGTCCTAAAGTAGGTCTCAATTGTTAAATAACTCACAGATTTGGATATGAATGCAGAGATATGTACTAGATAATTTGGATATGTACTCACTCTATCATATAAAGCGAAGACCCGTTCAATATCTTCTTTATTGAGTTTCGTGGCGCCTCTGAAGGCATTTCGACACAAGAAGTTCTCTTTCACTGGAAGAAGCCTACCATCACATCAACCAAAAACACTTTCAATCACTTTTCAATTCAATCAATGTTTGCCAACAAATCAATTGTAAAATTTATATAAATTATCATTTATATGAGTTATGACATAATTCTCTAATCATTTTGTGTAACCAACAAATAAATGACTCATTTTTATTAGACTTAATAGTGTATTGATATAATTTATATTAGTTAAAATAAGTTTCTAACTGTTATAAATAACTAAATTGTTTGGCGTATAGGTTTAGACGCTTTTGTAGCAAAAAATAATATATTGAGTAAAAAATGTAAGAAATCTTTTTATATAGTAATTCGTTGTCTAAGAAATGGTTTTGACGGCAATAGCTATATATATCTGCGATAACTCCTATAATATAAGAATAACATTAACTACAAATTGATTCGTTGGGTTATTCCTGACATCAATGCAAACCATTTTCGCTAAACATCTAAACGATAATATATTTATCCGAAGAATCGAGAACTCAAAGTCTGCACTAATCTTTCAATTCGTTAACTGATTTTGACAATTAATGAACAAATGCAACATAAAAGATGTAAAAAGAGTGGTGTGTATGTGGATATAGGGTCGGGGTATGACTCACTTAGCCATTTCACTCAATTGCAGTTTTCCGTCTTTGTTTGAGTCGAAAATATTGAGTAAAGTGTCGGTGTATTCAATGAGTTTGTCCTCATCTATCGATTCACGTTTCGCTTCTTTCAACAGATCTTTTAGAAAGTTCTGACAAATAGTGACACAAAAACACATTAACTATAACTATATATAACTATTTGAACTATATTTTTATAAACTCATTAAAGCTTTTATGATTGTCTTGTCCTTTAATTAATTATTTTGTTAATACCTTCAGCTCATCGGCCTCTATATAGCCACTGCCGTCGGTGTCATATTCTCTCCAAATCTAATTATTTGTCATTAAAAGTAATTTAAACTTTAATTAAAGTCAATATAAAACTCATCGTCGACTCAAACCTTCATAAACTCAACGCTCGATTCGAGAGGATTATCGAAACGGAAGAGAAGCAAAAAGCTTTCTTCTAGAGGCAGGAGTTGTGCCAACTATTCGTTCAAATGATAATTACATTCAATTTACAACTTTTACATAAATATCTCATTTATCTAATGATCTCTCTCTCTCTCTCTCTCTCTCTCTCTCTCTCTCTNCTCTCTCTCTCTCTCTCTCTCTCTCTCTCGCAATACATACTTCTCGTATTTCTATCTTTCCATCCTTATTGTCGTCGTAGGCCTCCATAAAACACTCCTTCAGCTCCGAGAACATGGATTCGGACACCACCTGAAGATGTAATTATCAATTATTTGGTTATTTATTAAAATGCTCTTTCAGTGAATTCATTTAATTATCACTTTTTTCATTAAAATATCATTAAAATTCTTGGACTTTTCTAAAACGAGTGGATTATTATAATTTTATGACTAGTTTTATGTCTCAACGCCTATTTATGGTATACGACAAGTATAGCAAAGATTCATTTTATGATAATTGCTTTGTTTTCACTGAAATTCATAAATTTGTTAATTAAGTTAAACTCAATCTCTATTGTGATCACTCATTGCAGTCAAAAGTGATTTAATTAATTGAAATAAATTTCACATTTAATGTCAAAATAACTTGTGATATACTGTGAAAGTGAATGGTGAAAGGCATTATTTAATGACTTATATGAAAATTGTTTTGCATATCTTAAGTTGGCTACCAATTGAGACTAAATGGCTGTAATTACTTAACGCCTATTTAGATGAAATTTATATCATGGACTCGTTATGAGATATTTGTCTGATTTATAACTAATGTTATACAAAAATCTCCAAAAATACTGAAAATATATAAAATTATAGAAATTATTTAGAAATAGGAAATATTAGCTTTCTACTATCTATTACATAAGTTACAACACATGTTAATCATCACCAAAGGCTGTGGTGGCTTTCAAAATATTTTTATAAAGCTTATCGATTTAATTTTGTAGAAATTTTTATTTTTACGATTATTTTTTGTCGATAAAAGTTCTCATTTATTTGTTACAACATTTGTCCATTACATCCAAACTATGAATGATGTGGTCTTCAAATTAGTAGACATTACCTCCGGTCCGACATCAGTAGTGTTGACCGAACTAACGAACTCCTTGAGGAAATTATCGAGTTCTCGGCCCTCAATAAAACCATTTCCTAAAAAACAAACCATTTTCACAATTAATTCACAAATAAAAATTGTGTGCCCAAAGTTTGCAAGGTAACAATAAGTATAATTAAATGATAATATTTGATAAGATGCTCCTAAGGATATATTAAAGAAAGCGATGTTTATGTGAAATAGTGTCACAAAATTGTATACAAGATATTCTAAAACACATTTGTCTTCATGAGATTCAGTCGTTGTATTCATTAGGAAGTAAATTAGATTAAAGGCAATCGATATATGGTTTTGAAGTAAATTTTGTTATTGTATTGCAATCTCGTGTGGTTTGGTTCGCGTGAAAGTAGAATATGAATGGCAATGAATAGAGAGGTGTTTCACAGTATATATATGTGAATACATTTCCATAAACTAGTCTCGTTTACCCATATTTTATAGACTTCATATTTTTTGAGAACATTTTATTATGTATTATGAATTGTTCAATAGCTCTGAAATAAAATTCAGTTTAGAGACAATGGAATCTTCACTATGTCTGACATATCGTTGTCTTTTATATAAGAAATATTGAATTTTTTGTTTATTATTGATGCGGAAACTGATGGCCAAACAAATGTCAACTTTTATAGTATAGGCTCTAAATCCTAAAGAATGGCTTTTAAAGAGTATTGTCATAGTTATCAGGACTCGTTGTTTCATATTACAGCACAAACAAAACAACTTGATGGCTAAATTGTTATTAATGTAACAAGTCTATTTTGTGAGTAAACATAAAAATTAAATATTCTGTTTACTGTTCTGTTAAATATTCTGGTTGGTTTGTACATTTTCATATACTTGTATTGGTTTCGTAAATATTTATTTATTGTTATAGATTTGCATATAATTGATAAAATATGATTGTACTGTATAATACCTGCGATAGTTTATTATTAATAGAAATACAATCGTATGATAAATGTAAATATTCGGTATGTATACTATTATTGTAAATCCGTTTTTATATTAGTATTTATATGTTTGACTAAATCTTTGTATTTGATTAACAAAACGATTGCATAAAAGAAAAGACAGCAATGAACTTATATGTGATAATTGGGTTTAGCTTTAGTAAGTTTACGTGAGTTTGGGTTTTATATTATGTTGTATTAAGAATTTATCTAAAATATGTAGAATAAGTGCACATAAAAGGAATCCAATGTATCAAACACTCAAACACTTCAAACATTTCAAATACTTAAACTAACAGTGAATCATATACACACTTATATCACGACATCTTTTTTAATATTATATTAAGTTCTCAGATGTTATATAATATAGACTTTTCGAGCGACTAATACAATATATACTTTTACTTATAAGTTTATGATTTTTTTGCAATCCTAACCTTACAAGTTAGGTTATTTATTGGATTCTTTTTTTTATTGTGTATACTTATTCTTAATAACGTAAACACAATTATTTTCTGAGTTTAATTAAACAAATGTTTGTCATTTTTAGGTTTCTACTATAATTTCAACATTAAATTCTTTTTAATTAATGAATTATTTATATTTAAGTTAATAAGAGATTTTTAATTTACTTTATTTTTATGTAAATTAACCTATTTTTATTATGAAAGTAATTCCTAAAGGCATTTATAGACATTCAGATTAAGTTAGAAAATCCTATTAAGACAACAAATTGATGTCGATTTGTACTAAACATTGCTTTCATCAACATTTGAGTCATCGGATTATGTATAAGATTTTAATTCAATCACTCAATCAATAAAGTTTTATATTAAAAACGATATAATTTTATTACAGATGTCTATTCAATTGACATATTTTTCTACATTACAATTCTCATATTACAGTATTAACAATTAATTAGTTTTAATTTTATATAAATTTAAATGTGATAAATATTCAAATGCAAATTGTGAAGTTTTGTTGCACAGAATAATATATACATAAGAATTATCGATCTTTCAATGCAAGTATTATATTGTGTTTTGTAATATAAACGACAACTATAACAGAAACCACAGCTTTTGTTAACACATAACATATTTTTTGAACACTTGTATTGTGGGATTAGTTTAGATTCTAGACTTTAGAATCCTTTATGTTATATGACCAAGAGGTTTAGGGAGCTATGTGATCATAACTGTAAGAATTCATAATAAAACAAATAATTGCTTTATCATTCATTTAAATTACTATATTATATTGATATTAATAGCTTATAAGACTTTTACTAAACTTATTTCATAAACGTTTTGATTAATAAATGTTCTCTCTCTATATATAAACTAATTAAGTATAAAACAACTGACAGTCAAAACCATTGTTTTGTAATTATTATTACAATACTACAAAAAAGTGAAAATTCATTAGCAATGAAAGAGAATTTGAGAAAATCCAAAAACATTTTGTATATTATATTTTATGAGTTATGACATTTGAATTTGATAAATTAGTATTTCAGAATTTGTAAAATAAATTTCTAAAATATTTAAATATAAACTTTAATTTTGATTTATATTTACAATGGATTTCAAGATTAAATGTTTCTTAAAATATTTAGACTGAATTCATTCAATTCTGTATTTTATTCAAAGGCATTTAAATTGAATAAAATTATTAAGCAAATATATTCAAGTTTTTGTATACTTCCAGAAACATTCGCACATTTTGCATATGTTTGCAGTGAAGCAAGACAAATTTTAGTCAAAATCCCAGCAGATTTTGTTTTTGTTTTTATTATTTTAAACTTTTATTATATTATTTTCAATTGACTTAAAGTATTGAACTTGTATTAATATGTTTAAAATAGGCAAAAAGCATTTTAAGTGCAAATTTATTTATTGTATAAATTTTGGAAATTTATTCGTTTAAATAAAATTGAATTAATTTCTCTTTGCTTTAAATGTTATTATTATCTATAAATGAATATAAAAAAGTTTACAATCGAAAGAGCATTGAGAGCTCATATAAACTAAAGTTTTTGGTGAATATGTGCAAAGAGTACATAAATATTCAATTTGTAAAATTGATTTTTTATTGCCACCTAAATTATGTGCAAATTTCATATCTCGTACGATATGTCTATATGTCTCAAACTATATGTCTATAGTTAGCGCACATATGATCTCTATTTTAAGCACATAATCGACTCAATCGATCAGCATTTTTCTGTAATACAATATTATTAAGAAATATTGAAATTTACTTAAAAGTAGCATAAAATATAGAAATCTCTCATTTATATGGATTCATATAAAGAATGTGTTGAAAAGAATCTATTTTTTGTGTAAATCCCTATAGAATTCAAGCAAATTATGAATCAAATAATAACTGTTTCTCTAACCAAACATTTCTTAAGAGATAAAAATCAATAAGAATTCAGAGAATCCTATAAAAGAGTTTGCAGAAGATTTCAAATAAAGTAAAGATACCATAATATGTGGTAATTATTTATTTGAAAACATTTACAGCAATAAAAGTTTGCCCAAATGTTACATAAAGTGTTTAATTATTTTTTCTAACTCGTTTTTATTTCTACATAGCCTTTTGAATCAAACTATAATCATATTTACATTAAATTAATATTTTGCATTAATTGTTAAGTACTATTAGTTTAAGCATTTGGGGTTATAAAACACAATTTTGAAAATTACAACTACTGATTCTCAGTATTTAAATAAAACAGATATTTTTTATTTATTTAATTTAATTTATTTATTTGTTTTAGAGATGACTTTTGTGCTAAAATGCCGTCAATATAGTCTTTACAAATAGACTGACACCACACTACTGTAGTAACCCTATATGCAAACTTTAATAATTTATTATCTATATCGCCAGCATAATTAAAACAAACTAATTGGTATTTAATTTAAAATTTTTGTTTGAGATAATCTTTATCGTAAAATAAAGGTGACTTCACAACCATTTGGATGCCTTACCCCCTGGCTATCACTGACAGAGCATAATGAAAGTTCTGAGTTTACAAATTAAAGATAATGTACTGCAGAATACAGTATATTATACTTTGTATTGCATTAATGAAAGGCATTCATTGTTGAAGACACATCACAATAACTACTTTGTAATACTTGACTAACTTTTCTGAATCATCTTTTCAATACTTTATTAATACATCAAATATTTCTGTTATCGATTTAATCGATTATTACATTTGCTAATTCCACCAAAAAATAACCTGAAGTTAATATAAGTATGATTTAGATGTATTTATACGGAATATGATAATGGAAAAAATGTATGAAACAAAAGAATCTATAGTTTACTTACAAAATGAGATCATTTTCTACGAAAGATTAATCGTTTTAATAAAGTTCTTGAATTCTTAAAATTTTATTAAAGAAAATTTGTTTTTATATTTTTAATTCATATACAAATATAAAAATAATGCTAATTATGTATATTCCAAACACGAATTCACGTAATTTAATATTTATAAATCAATAAATTCTTATAATACAGTATCGCAATAATGTATTAAATCTTGTTTATAAAATTCATAATAAAATGACAAAAATGTATTGATAATTCCCATATTTATATTGGATTTTTATTGAAAATTTCTAATAAAGTAAGAGATGTCATAAACTAAAAGCAATAAAATCCCCTTTTAAAGTAAATTGAGTTTGTGTTCAAAACAAATATGCATAAAATCCAATGAGACTTAAGAGGTAGCATTTGGCAGTATTTTTTATGTTTTTATTTCATATGAGAAAATAGTGGCATATCTTTCATTCACTTCAGTATTGCCTCTCAGTGTCCATATCGACCAAAAAAGCAGTGAATTGCGAGTGAAATGAATAACGGATTCCTTATCGCTCTCCGACACGTTGTTCGCAGTCATTAAGACTTCTCAAAGCAAACACTCCTTACTATTAGCACTCGGCATAAGAATAAGACTTTGTTTGTCACCACTTCTCGCAAATATGGACCACTATTTTAATCATTGTATTATTTATTATTGTTACTATCGCTTAACATTTTTCAAAACTCTATTCAAGGTTTGAATCGTAAAAATCAACA
>CAJPVJ010001152.1:0-17738 GCA_905397405.1 Oppiella nova | reverse complement strand
CCGCAGTTGTCGCCCATTAGCTGGGATCTCACCAAACATAAGATAACTGTTAATAATAGGTATGAACTACTCGTGAGTTTGTTGTCGATTAGGTCGCGAGTCGTATCCAAGAGCCCGATAATTATCTCCCTTTTTCACTCCCATTTGACTCGCGTTATGACATCACACTTAGGCTTTGATTAATTGTTTTCTCATTACATAACACTATTTATACGTCTCTCAGGTTAAGTGTCATAACATTTAGTTTGTCTAACATTTACGGCCTTTCTCTAAGTCTAAGTCAAAGTAATTACAGGTTTTTGTTAATTTATAAAATGATATTTAATTTTTAATTTGAATTTATTTTTTAGTGTTTCAAACTTATTGAATAAAATTTTGTTTAATGTTAAGTGTGAATATGATTTAATGGATAATTGAGTGAATAGTTAATAGTTTTTAGATTTTCTTTTTATTCATATTTTGTGTTATTTTAAATAATAATCTGTTTTTTAAATTAAATCATAATTATTTGATACTATTTGCAGTGATTATGACATCAAGAGTGAGACGATAAGTAATCAAATGAGTGGTTCATTACCCCCACCGCCCACCAAATCCACTGCGAGATCTACTACCAGAAGCAATCAGTTCTCAAATAGTGATAATAGACATCCCATACAAACGACAAATATTTACAATTCATTATCTAATAATCATACAAATTATGAGCAAAGTTTGTATTTGATTGCAATATCTGTTGAAATTTCTATTGATTTGATTTATGTGTTTATCTGTAAATGATTAGCTGAGTCGACAATATCGCGAAGTTCTTCAGAGAATGAGTTAAACGAATCGCCAATTGATCCGATAATTGAGAAATCCTATGGCTATCGAGACAAGAGTTGGTCCGAGTTTAAGGACAAAACTGAAGATAAGCCTAAGAATTGGGCAGATTTTGAAGAATCACATTATCTGTTGGCAGGAGAAGACGAAGAGGAGGAAGAAGAGCGCAAAAGTGATATCCGATCGGATGATGAAGACTCGGCGGACATCTTCGCCATAAGTGACGAGCAAAGAGTCTATTACTCGAATCAGTTTCAGACACTTGAACCGAATCTAAACGGAATAATAACCGGCAATAAAGCGAAGGACTTCTTCGAGAAGTCTTGTCTACCGATCCAAGAGTTGTCGCAAATATGGCTGCTGTCGGACGTCGATAAAGACGGCGCACTCACACTGAATGAGTTCTGTATAGCAATGCATTTAGTGGTCCTTCGGCGCAATAACATCGATCTTCCCTCACGATTGCCTACAAATATGTTGCCTTTGGTGTCGGCGCCAGTGATTGACGGCACCCGCAGCCGATATACTGTTGCCAATCACAGCGGCGCCGCTAAATGTGTGGATTTAGTGACCGATCGACCCGATGGCGAGCGGCAAAGTTATGGCTCATTATCTCCTCCTCAGCAATACAACAACGATCTCAACGACAATAATCGGGTCAAAGATGTGGAGACATTGTCGCCGCAGAACAAGCAGTGGACTAAATTCACTGATTCGCCGACCCATCAGATTGTGATGACCGGCACCGGCGCCGTTGCGGTTGTCTCATCTCCTCTGAGCACGTCGTCGAGCGCTGGAATCCAGACATTAGCTAACTTTGACTTCAGTGCGGCTTCTATAGTGAGAGATCCGAAGATTTTACATCCCGTGGCTTTGAGATTATCGCCCGACGGACAGGCCGTTCGCCACGACAATCACGAGACCAATAGTATCAGTAGTTATAGTATTGATACCGGCGTTCACTGCGATCCCATTCGGTACGAATTGTAGCGATAATTAAGTTTAAATTTAGTAATCATTTATCGTTTGTTTGGTTCAGTACGTCAACAGTGGTAACGGGTAAGAAAGACCCGCCGCCACCGCCTCCTCCCAGGCCTTACAGAAGTCACGGACACGCGCGGAGTTCTTCGCTGGATCTGAACAAAGTGATGGTACGCTCGAGTGGTGGCAATGATCTCATGTCTTCACAAATTCCTCAACACTTAAAGATATCTAATTCCGAGTACACACTAACCCCTCCAAAAGGTATTTATTTTGTTTTTTGAAAATTGTGTTCAAGGTAATGACGTATGAAAATATTTGTTGTATTTCCAGTGCTTTCATTAAATTCTCGAAATGTGGGGGCCTTTCATGCCTATACTAGGAAAACCAAAACCGACACTAGTCTTACAAATAATATGATTAATTGTAATAATAATTATGGGATCGAGAAGTTGAGAACTAGATTTCCAATACCACCAGAAGTGCCAACACCAGAGTCAGTGATCATATCCACTATTTTTCAGACACTTTTTGTTAATACTGTCTTGTTTTGTGAACTTTATTTAATAGGAGTTCTTCGGACACAATAGAGTTGTGGAAAACGATTAAATCATTGCAAGAATACAGCAAAATATTAGTCGATATGAACAATGATCTGCTGCTGGAAGTGGTGAAAGTGACTGAAGACAAACGATGTCTTGAATTACGTTTAGCGCAACTAAATAATGGATTCAAATCGTGATTTGATTTGACTTTTATTTTTGTTAAGTTTTTTATTTTGCGAAAACATTACAAATGTTTTTCGTTTATTTTGTGGATTCGCAGTCAATGTATTGAATATGAAAATTATATTTATTTAATGATTTTATTTTACAGATTTTATTATTCAAACTGAGATATATAAAACCTATTTATTATTTTAAAATGCAATATAATCAATGATTTTTGTTTTGTATAATTCAAATTGAACCATTAAATTATATTATATAATAAAAATAAGAGTATGTTAAAAATGTCTTATAATTATTCATGTATTTTGTTATGAATTTATGACAAAAATGTTTTGATTTTATATTATTTTTACCATTAATTGTCATAATAAAGTAGTTATTTTTAAATATTCTAGTATTTTAACCACTTATACAGTAAATCTAATTAAATACTAAAAGCAATATATCAATCAATAACTCATAAAACGATAAGAACTTTATTTTTTAGCAAAAATAATAAATTTTTTGTTTTAAATATACAGAAAGTTGTCAAAAATTCTATCGATATATAGATTGCTTCTACAGCTCGCCTTTAGGTCCGGCTTTGGGAGGTCTTTGGTTTGGCGGTTGTCCGAGCTTATGGGTTGACCCAAATCTTGGCAGCGGTTTCATAGGCGAGTGATCTCTCTGTGCCTCTAATTTGTCTTCTAATTGGCTGCCAGAAGAGGGTCGTCCACCGGATGAGCCGCTCAAGACATTGCTGGCGATGCCCTCGATCTTCTGATAGACGCCATACTTCTTGAGCAGTGGTTCGCTGTGTCTCAAGACCTCGAGAAGGCAGAGAAGTGTCCAGAATATGATGAGAACCGCGAACCGGAAGGGAAAGAAGTATTGGTTGTAGCCATAGAAGAGCCACCGGAAGAGGATCACAACAAAGACCTGATACAAGAAGACACTCATATTTAGGATGAACTTGTCCTCCAAGTGGTGATCCTTGACGTAAGCAAACACAATGTCTTTGGCTTTCACCACATACTCCATGTCGTTTGGTCTGTAGTGTGGATGTGCTAACAATTGCTGTCAATGGATGCGCTAATTCTTATGTTTGTAAATCTAACTGATTGTTCAGACTATTAGATAATGATTAGCCGTTACTTTGGTTTAGATTTTAAATTTCTATATAATTCTAACGATTTTTAATAATAATCTCGTGAGATGTTAACAAATATTTAACCACTAATTTATGCTAATAATTGTGTGTAAAATCATAAATTTGTCATTACTATATCAGAATCTATTAAGTAACGGGTTTAGGAGGGCATGTCTTTGTAGGCGGCGCTCATTCTGACGATGACTTCTTTTTCATCATTAAGAAGGCTATGAAAGCCCTTTTACAGCAAGGAATCGTATTACATAGGGTGTAAGTCATACCTATTACAGTAGTATTAGGATCGGTATTAAATTTACACTCATATTATGAGTTATATGTATTTTTACTTATTGTAGGTACAAACCAATGCAAACAATTGTCATAAATGTTATTTAAATGTTGATGAAACAATTTAGAAATTTATTATTTACCTTTTAAAAACAAAAGTAATCAACTTGTATGAAGTTATACAGATATACCGTAGTCATATTGAAATAGTTTGAAAATCGTATGTCATTTAACCGTATAATATCAGTAAATATGATACAACAAACATGTATAATAAATATCAATTAACATTTACAAGTATATAATATAAATTACAGTATAATATATCATACATTTAATGAATTGAATAGTATTATAATTTCAGCAAATATTGGCTCATTTGAAATGAGTTGTCGAAGAAAAATATATAGAAATTTTCAAAAATAAGAAATTGTTTAAGAAATAGATGTCTTTTTTTTGTTATCATCATTGCTGCAGATTTCCATCGTTTAGCGAAACTAACTTCTCATTCAGTTTTTGTATGCATTGCTCTAAACTTAGCGATGAGATCTCACTTTTAATGGACTGATAGGCGTCTTTAGATGTGTCCGAATTAGAGTTAGAGTTGGAATCCCTGGCCTCTGGCTTCACATAATTATCATCGATGGCACTCATTTGTGTGGGTATGGGGTCAGAGCGGTGATGATCTATACTACTATCACAATCGCCGTTATTATTAGCTGTAAGGCATTGGTCTCCGGAATCAGTCACAGACTTTTCATCGCTCAGACAACCATCAGAGACGTGAAGGACCGACATCTGGACATCTGAATTGTTATTATCGTTCACTGATTGGTGATGATTTGCGGGCAAATCTCTACTGAAAGACTTTTCGCTCAATTGAATGCTTTCGAGAAAGTCATTGGAGATCTCGAAGACTGATCTTTGATTATCAGTATTGTTGTTATCATTATTCGTTTCACTAGTCATTTGGTGATGATTTGCTGCCAAACCTCTACTCAAAGATTTATCATTCAATTGATAGCTTTCGGGGCCGTCATCAGAGACTTGAAAGACAGGCCTCTGGGTCTCTGAATTGTTGTTGTCTTTGTTATTATCATTGGCCAATTGGTGGTGATTTGTCGGTAAACTCCGATTCTTTCGGTAAACCTCTGGAGATGAGGCGAAATCGCTGGAGTTGTCGTTTAGGTGGTCGTCGTCGCATAATTCTGTGGAACTACTACTGGAACTGTTCAACGACTCGTTGGACGCCTTCATCTGTTGTCGAGTCACCACAATCTCAATATCGTCGACAGCGCCGGCGGTGATTGAACTGAAACATGAGTTGTCTTCGCACGAGCTCTCCTGGAAGGACGTCAGCACCGGTTCAGACATTTTTCGTTGAAATTTGTGTCGTTTCTTCTCTAATTTGATTTCAGTCCACGAAATGGTTTCGCTTTCCGGCGTTTCCGTCAATCCTTTACTACTTTTATCGTATTTCTTGCGCTCATTTGTGCTATTCTTGTGATTATTATTGTTATTGGTTTTGTTGGACAACAGATTTGCCACAGTATTGGATCGGTTGCGCAAAGCTCTTGGACTCTTGGGCTCATAGTTGGCTCGGGTCACAGTCTGGATGACAGGCGACGGCCTCTTCGGACGCTTTGATATCAGTGCCGTCTTTCCTAACAACAGGTGATTCATAGTCAACGGCTCTTTCTTGGCGAAGGCACTGGAGTTCGCCCTCTGGAAGCCTTCTGCGGGTGTCATACAATAGAGACATTAATTAATTGATTCTTCCGAAGTCTAATGATATGATACATACCGGTGATGATGACCTGTGCCTGTCGTTGGCGTTCCTTGAGTTTTGCGTATTGTTTCTTCAGTAGAGAGATATCTAAAGTCATTCTCTGGGAGTCGATGTTAGTGGACGACAGGAAGTTGTTAGTCTGGCTACCGGTACCACCACTGACCACGTTATTGGCTAATGTATTACTGATCCTAACGTTCTCCGAGTGCGGAGATGGGGTACGACTGGACTGATCTGTAAGCAGTCAAATATAGAGCAAATGGTAAGGCTATGAATAATTGATCATTCAATAAACCACTATATTTTATCCATTTTATGCCATTCAATAAAATTCAATCATTTATATATTTCGATCAATAGTACGTATGTGTTATCCTAAAGTAAAGGTACAGGTGCTGTACTTGTTACATGGTAAATATAGTGTTTGAAGATAATCAAATATAAGTTATGAAAAGCTTTTAAAGTTTGAATTCACGCCTGAGCTAAGTTTTCTATAAATATAATTTAGTATGTATTGAGAGGATAAAAACCTCGATGGGATTTAAGGTTTTATTTTCAAATAGATATTAGATTTGAACAATTTGGCAGAGTTTAAAAGTTTTTAAATTTAAGTTAATTAAATTCTACATAACATAATGTGAGCTTTTATGGTCTTTATACTATAGTAATACAGTATCACTAATCAAATAATTCACAGAATCTGATAAAACAGTGTAAAAGGTTTACAATGGCAAATGCATGGTTTGAAAACTACTGTATAAGAATTTAGATAAATCAATTTATAAAAAATAATTTTCCTAAAGTAAAAACTTTATTATTTTGCAGCAATTCAAGTCAAGTATTATGTATAGTGAGTAGTTTATATTTTTATTTAGTTTTATAGTGAAAATAAAGTAGTTGGGCTTTATAATGTTCAAGCCAGACAACTGTTTTTTAATATTAAATAACTTACAAAAAAAATTATTTTCAATAAACTGTTTTTCAATATAAAATCTTAATGGATTTCACAGATATAAATAGATATAAAATTGATTCCAAGTATAGTATTAAATATCAAATAAGAATTCCAATAAGTTATTTGCAATAACTAAACATTTAAGCAAATATTATATAGTCATACATCCAGTACGCAAATACAGTATTCTTGTTAATAATGACTTTATTTATAACTTTGTAATATAAGTAATATAAGTTATATTTATAACAATCAATTACTTTCGTTAAGAACCAATTTACGATTAAAATTAATTAAAAGACATAAATATCTTGTAAAAGACATATTTATCATAAAAATTATATTAAGTACTAAAGAAAATAACTCAATAATTAGTTTATGGACCAAACTAATGTAATAAAATAATCAAATATATTATAAGACTAAGCCATGTGTGCAATGATTATATTAAAGACATTTTGGTCACACAAAGTGATAAAATTGCGACAATATTTCATCAAATACTTTGTATAGCATTTATATTAACACTATACTATAGTGAATAAAGAATATTCTGTGATATAGTTGTGGAAAAAGTGGATTACCTTTAATCTTATGCGAGTTGTAGGCATTGGTGGAGTAGAGGTTGGCTAACATGATCTGATCGTCTCCAACATCACACTCGTCTTCGTCGTCGCTCTGAAATATCTGTAGCCCTCTCTTGACCAGAGCCAGGGATGAGGTCAGGGGTCGGATATTATACATGTATTTCTCTCGTAATTCGCCTAATTGTGGGAACGGAAAGGGAGCCATTATGCAAATGGTCTGCAAAAGAGATTAACAATAATAAAATAATTAATGAAGATTTCAGAATTAAAAGTTTAATTATGTATTAATTAAACAAAAGAGTAAAGAATATTGTTATAATATTAGAAACAAATACTGTATTTGCTTACTAACTTATATTTATTAGATATATAAATATACAATGTACCTTGATCAGTTCGTTGGTATCGGTGACCCCAAACTCCATCATTTCTCTGGTGAGTACACCCATTATGCTATAAAATTCGTCGGCGCTCTCGACAGTCAATATACGGCTAGAAATAGACATTTAATGAAAAGTTTTGCCGAAACTAAAAGTAAACTCTTTATTGAGAGGAAAATAAAATCAAAAGTAAGAGAAATAGCGAAAACGAAATGAGAGTTTAATTTCGAGATATTTAGCTAATATTGATGTTATTCTTAAGAAAACACAGATGTGTTTGCATGACATACTCTGCCAAACAATCCCAGATAGCGAGTGCGGCCCTCAATAGCACTTCATTTCCCTCCAGAAATATTAAGTCCCATATCCTTAGTACGGAAGACTGGGGCAAACAGTTGGTGAAGAGCGTGAGAAACCATTGCATTGTGAAGACGTTGATTAGCGGCGGCTCATAGCTGGTACCGGTGCTCTGGTCCTGTCCCGCGTACTGGAGTTTGTCAAAGTGTTTGGCCAGAGTGGACAGCCTCATCCGTAGTAGATCTCGGAATACAGCCATATCTACCGACAGACCCCTCAGATTGTTGGCGAAATAACTTTCGGGTAGAACGCCTTCAATCAGATAAATCATAACCTTTTTGGGAAAATACAGAAAAAGTTAAATTTATTTAAAATAATAATTTAATTATTAAATATAACAGAAATTTGGTTAATCGTAAATATATATAAATTTATATTCTGTATATAATTACAATGTATTAATTTATTTAAATGATATTTTATTTAGTATTTTTATCATAAAAGTAATATACTGGATCAACTCCAATGATTATACTTATTTTGTTGTATTAAAACTAATTGAGACTAAATTAAGAAAAATGCTAGTTTTGTATATATTTCTTTATTTGCATATAAATAATTAAATTAATAAAGTCTTTCTAGCATTCAATTAGTTTTATTAAATGCAAAAGTTTTATTTATGATAGACTATGAAAGACTTTTTTTTATAGAATATTCTGATATAAATAGAGCAGACTTTAATTGAATCGCGAATATTCCTATAGAAATAAAATACAAAAACTTAAACAAATATGAATACAATAGCAAAAAAACATTTAAACACACAAAATGAAACATTAAATAAACAAATGGACGAAATTGTTATTTGTGTTACCATAACACTTGAATTAAAGAATATTTGCGAAAAATATTGAAATTCAAAATTAATTTCAAACAAAACAAAAAGCATATAATATTTGTCTGCATTTCTCAGTTTTTCTTTACAAGTATATTGTTTACTACAAAATTATTTAAAGAAATCGTTTGAAATACTTTTGAATGCAATATATTATATAATAAGATTTTCGTGTTTTAAAATGTAATATAAAAGTGAGACATAAAAGAAAGAGAAATAATGCAATTGAAATGTAAGCAAAGTCTACTATTTTATGTATTACAGACATTATAGACATAGCATTTTCCATAACATTTATATCGTGAATTTTTTTTGTCACTCGTTGGCGTGAAATGCATTAATTTATAACATAATTCACATAGAAATGGCAAAATCTAAACGCTTAATTTAATATAATTAGATTTATCTATAATAAAATGCATAATGTTAAAATTAATTAAATAAAGTTTTTATTAGAAAACGTTCTGATGTCCTAAAAAGCCTTAAGTTTAATACAATTTAAAACAAGACCTTTATATTTGAAATTCAAATCTGTGCAAAGAATTTACAACACATTTATAGTGAAGAAAATTATTATTTGTGATATAAAATTGAATATTAGTTATGTATGAAAGCATAAAATGTCAAATGTCTACAAAGCGATTTCTTATACAAACAAATCAAATATTAATAAACTGAATACAAATACAGAGAGAAAGATATTTCTGTGGATTCAGTGAAGCAAACAGTTTCTCATGATTTTGATTATGTATTTGGTATTTGGATATTAAAGTGAGAGAACCTTTACCTTTAGAGAGTCGTCGACATCTCCCTCCATAACCTTCAGTATAATCGCGGCCAACATATTGAAGCCCTGACAGTAACCAACGGCTGTGTGCGTCCATCCATTAAAAGCATCGATGGATTTGTTAATGTCGTACAAAATGAGTTGATTAGTCGATAGCATAACTTATTTATATCGATAGATAGGTCTCGAGTGGTATATCTAACTGTCTATTAATAGTGAGAGTGTGTGTCTCATTAGGTCTCAAGATATTTTCGTTCAATCAATGTCTTTCAGATATTCATCAAAACTAAAAGTCAATAAAGATGTTACTTATAACTGCAATTACATGACAAACCTATTTGAACGATTCTAACGTTTATTTGACACTACTGTATAGTTATTAGTTAGACATCATTATGTGATACAGAATATTTTGTATATAATAACTGTACAGAATATATCTGCTGTTATCTCCATTATTATTATGTGAAACAAGTCTAATGTTGAAAATGTATTAATTTGAGTCTACATCTAAGTTTAGTACAGATTTTACATTATATCAGGCTAAAGATATCTCAATACTGTTCAGTAAATTATAGTAAAATATTACTCAATATAAAAAGAGTACATGATTTTACAACATCTCCAACATTACAGCTAAATTGCATTTCCATATACTTTATCCAATTTTATATATTATTCCCTTTTGCTGAAGACATTTGCGATAATAGCCGCACACATAAAAAAAGGTAGAGAGAGAGAGAGAGAGAGAGAAAGAGAGAGAGAGAGAGAGCATACATTTGTTCCAACGAGCATATGCCAGAAGTACTTGTTTGAGAAGTGCTTGGTTTTGGGATTCTTCACCACTGAAAAGACTACAACCCGTACGGTGAAGATCCTGTCGAATGGCGAATGGGTTTACATATAATATAATAAATAGAGAATTAGAGATATGATTAAAAATGAATGCCTTCATTCTGTACTCTCTTTTTTTGTGCCTAAATATTTGATTTTCTTATTTAAGACATAAATAAGAGAGTGATTGCAATGTTTTATTATTTTTCTATTAATTCTTAGTTAAAGTGTTATGTGTTATCTAATTCTGTGCTTTATATCAATATTATCAAGTTAAATAAGTTAAACTGAGTTTGTGAAATATATTTACTTTTTATAAAAATTTATACAATATATCAGTAAGTTTCAAAAGTAGGTAGCATTCACATTTAGTAATGCTATAAGTATTACTATTTGTAATAAAATGTAATACGTGGAACTGGCTGCTTTATACTAACGTATAATGTTTCTACAACTTTATAATTATTTATTTTTACTAAAAATCAATAGTAGATCAAAATAATTTTCAAATGTCATTTAAAAATGCATTTAATAATATAAGCGCTATTTGAAAAGGTAACAGACCTTGACAATCTGGACTCCCAGTGCCTCATCATCAGGGTTCTCTTTCTCATTGAAGCAAAATCTTGAAGTGATTGACCAATTGATTTGTCGCGTCTGGATGTGACGTTCGGCTAATGTTATCCACAACTAAATGGCAAACAAAATAAGAAATATTATAGAAATTCTCGTTATTGTATTGGCACTAAAAATGAGTATAAATGTATAAAAAAACTATAGAAATGAATTTTCGCTAAATTTAGAAACCTTTTATCAGTGTGAATTTGTTTGCTTGATAATAAGATAAAGATTTAATGGAAAGTTTTAGATATGAACTTTGAAAATCATAATTTAGTTATGTGCGAATGTCTTGATAGTAAGCAATTTTTATGTTTAAATATTGAATTAATATAAAAAAAAATAAATATCAAAACATATGTGAATTTAAATTGAGAATTACTTATAAGATATGATTGAAATACATTTCTATATTAAGAAAATTTCAATAACTCTGTGAAAATATCGATCAATATTTGAAATTATACTCTCAGACTTTTATTAAATCTTCAAAACCTTTTTAATATATTATATTATAAGAGATATTTATAGTCATTTGGAAAATGTTTGATATATACAGTATGTATATATGAAGATTGATTCAATTATACAGAAACTAAAAGTTAGTTTTATAGATAAAAGGTTTTTAGTCATAATTGCTTTTGTTTTTTACAGATTTTTTAGATAAAATAAATTACGCTTGACTTTTGCAGTAATATTTCACAAAATTTTGTTAAATTATGAAACTAAAAAATATTTAATTAATTAATTATACAAATTATAAGTTTTTATTCCCAGAATATATGAATGTAAAAAACATTTTTTCCCAGTGTTTATGTAATTTTTGATTTATTACCCTTAATTACAGAAATATTAAGTGCTATATTGACTATAAAATCAAACTTTAATTAAAAATTATGATTATTATTCATATAGTCTTCGAGAAGTACTAACTAATGATTTAAGTTTTAGCTGTAATTACATTGTTATTCATATTTTACTTGTTATTCATATTTAATACTACAGTAATGTATTGATTGGAAAGAGAGAAATAATTGAAAATTAAAATTTATCCGAAAGCGCCTGGAGTTACGTAAAATGTATTTTCGCTAATGAATTACATATCAAATAAAATTTAATACCGTATTATTGTATTTAAATAGTTTATTATTAGACGAATGGAAACTCATTTAAATCTACAAATTAAAATATATGGCTAATGAATAATTAGTGTCATATTTTAATACTACATTAGAGAATACAATTTATATTTGTTAATTATTTACTTGTCTTAATCTTAACGAATGGTTAAAGTTTTGGGTATAAATTCATTGCTAAGATGCTTGTGCGAGCAGACAGTGTCGACCATAAAAACCAATAAAATAGAGATAAAAAGAAGTTTAACTGTTAACCAGAATTGGAAATAAGAGATTCAAACGATTTCCTCAAACAATAATTTATTTTTATTTATCAAAGAGAGCTTCAATTGAATTCATGGAATGGGGTGTGGGAGGAATGGTAGTTTTTATTAAAAGCTTTGGGATATTATCCTTTTCCTTATGCTATCAAATATCACATTTATTTATTACTAGTATAAATTTATCAAATAGTACATTGAGTTGAATATCGCTACAAATATATATACATAAGTATCGCATAAACATCGATATAATGCTACTTATATATTATATAATAAATCTATTTATAATTGATATATAAATAGGATAAGCGTTTGAAAATAATATACTTTATAAATTATAAAGTTTATATTATTAAATGCATTACAAAGTAATCACTAATATTTACTTAAAACTTTTCGCCTCTCACCCAGCACTAGTTATCGATTTTAATGGTATTTTATAATAATTTCATTTTCATCAAGCTTATGACGACCTTTAAACAAGTTTGACGTAAAAATGCAGAAAATTTCATATAATATACAAGCATATAAAGCCATATCAATATATTTAAAAGCTTTTTATCCAGGCCGTTGTCTATATATCTGTAAGTCGTATAAGTTTATACCAAAGGATTAATATATGTCTTGCCTTTTAACGATAGGGCATCATCGTGGAAAGTATAGATAGTCGATATTAATCGATACCTGTACATTTTAATCTTATACTACGTGCTCGAAGTTGCAAAACTTTTCAAACTTAGCTTGCTTACTCATACAAAATATGATTAACATACTCATTTTCAATATAGCACCACATGTTTGAGTAATTATATACATTTATTTTTAATTAAGTTTCTGTTTTTAATAAATACAAAATTGTTTTTTTAGAAAATGAGTGTGTTAATCATATTTTGAATGAGTAATCAAGCTAAGTTTGACAAGTTTTTGCAACTTTGAGCACGTAGTATAAGATTAAAATGTACAGGTATCGATTAATATTGACTATCTATACTTTCCACGATGATGCCCTATCGTTAAAAGTTAAGACATATGAGCCTTAAAGAACCAGATAGGCGCTAGCTATTTTTTATATATAAATAACTAGTAATATTTTACTTGTACTCTGATAAGTTATAGTTACTATCTTACAGTAAACCTATGAATATTTTATGAATAATTGGATTCTGAGTCAAATTATTAATTAAATAAAAATAGCTAGCGCCTATCTGGTTCTTTAAGGCTCATATTATGTATTACATATCCTGCATTAGTCACTACAAAACGTTATAAGTATATATCCGAACGATTTAATTTGTTCAAAATTAGTACCAATACAGACAAATTTTCATTTAAAACACTTGCAATATGTTTGTCAATGTTCTGGCCATTAAAAGGGACAGGTATATTAAACATAATAATGGCCAAACGTTTCTGGTCACCCGAAGTTCCCGTTACTCCCTTTTTGAATTTTTCCAGACATTTTTAAGTTTTGAATAATTATGATTTTATATGATCTGGCTTATTAGACCAAATACACTAATAAACATGTAATTGATATCTTATTCTTTAAAATGAATACCATTTTGATAACATAATTTAGTTAAAATACAATAATTTAATTGTTTCATGTTGCGACTTTTTTATATGAAAAATGAGTGCCACTATAAAAAAACCCATAGACTGGAAAATAAAATAATGCAGTCATCGCTTGTCAACGGCTTTATTGTGGATACATAAATTGATATTTTATTAAATAAGGTTTTATGTTAAACACTAATAAACACTGTACCATTTGACATATTAAACATAATTTTAACTTATAAAATTAAAAAGTTATTACAATTCAAAATCGTTCGGATATATACTTATCACGTTTTGTACTCTAACACTTATATAATCCCATGTATTTTCTATATTCCAGTCACTAGTCTATCAGACTTAAGTAAATATGCTTTATTATATTATAATAAAATATAAGTTTACACTGACCACCTAGTCCTTTATATTTTCATTCACTGCATTATTATGATATGATTGTTATTATAATGTATTAAATGGTAAAGTCTTCTCTCATTGAGTGGAGGATTGGATGAATAGGCAGTGGAATAGGTGTGGAAATACAGCATCAATTACAATATGAATGCATTCGTAATCAAGAGTTAAACAATTGTTTTAATGTTTTTTCAAATTTATTATATTTTTAACTTCAAACTAAATTTTAAAGCACAGGTAGGCTATAAATAACAACAGTATTATATGACAGCTTATATTGTCTGCGATGAGCACAGGTAGACAAATATGGAGCAAATATTTTCACTGAAAATGATTAATATTCTGTTCATACAATTACATGTCTCTAGTAGTAGGGGACAGGGATGGCTATTTAACTGTGGACTAGTAGTTAAACAGTGGTGATATATGAATCATAATATGAATCATATCTTTATTTCAAAAATCAAATTTAATGTCACTATATTTTGGTATTTATTTAAAGACTAATTAAATGAATAAATTGTGAGATTTTATGCGAAACTATTTGTTTTGTTATTTGAGTAAAAAAGATGTTTGCGATCAGCTTGCTTGTTTATAAGATTCAGGTTCGGCCACTGACCCTGACACTGACCCTGACCCTGGCCATACTGTTACACTTCTCGATGTATACGAGGAGGCGCGGGGTATGGGGTCTCCCATCGTATACTTCAGCAAAACCATAGCCGCCGTCAGTAACGCCACGAATCGCAAGCAACTCATGGAAATCAAGACAATCGGTTCGTATCGCCAGTCTTCACATCAAAAGACAACAATTTATTACTTAAACACAGAATTATACGGAATATAGCGAACGACTCGTTGTTTTTGAGTCTATTTTAGACTTTTTATATGAGTTTTAACCACCAGTTAGTTGACAATAACCAGGGTATCAGCGAATACTCACTTATTTCGATGATAGGAAAGGTAACGATCAGGAATCGGGTGACAATAATGCACTCAATAAACGCCAAAATAGCGGTCCCGGCCGTCGCTGTCATGAGTCGGGCGCCGGTATTATTGTTGCTGTCAATCATGAACTGAACCATAGATACGATGTGTAGGACAACGAGTAGACTATACAAGAAGTACCACCAGTAGGCCGAGCGCCCCATTACCAGACTATCGGTGGTCACGAATATAGACTTAATGGCGAACCCAACGGATGTGAGGGTCAGTAGTAATAGGGTTACTGTAAGCGCACAGAATATTCTGGTGTCGACCTGTGAGAGAGTAAATGGCGATTTGCTCGCAGGTATGTCCTTATCGTTTGGGAACAGTACTCGTGAGGAATGGGTAGTCGGAGGCCCGCTATCCATACTGAGCTGTTGTCTGTCCTGATTCTGTTGCTCAGAGGTGACTGACTGTGGGTTCAGATTACTTCGTGTGGTACCGGTAGTCTCTACGGACGGAAGTCTAGTTGACATGTCTTATGATTGTATCGTTAGGTTTTGTATAAGAATTCTGTTATAAAACTAATTAAATGTTAACTCAATTGGGATTTAATTACATGTATTTTTAAAACAAACGGAAATTGGGTATAATTTTTNTTGGATCAGATGAGTGGCAAATAAGTGTCGATTCGGATGTCAACCAGAATAAAGACAAGGATTATCTCAACATTTTCTTGTGCTTAATCAAGAGTGCGGAGTCATCGGTGGTCACCGAATACAGTGTCTATTGTCTGGACTCACAGTACCAACCATTCGGACGATATAATCAGGGAAAGTATGGCATAGACTCAGACGGTTGGGGATTGTATGGGTTTATCAAGTTTTCCACACTAACGGACCAAATGGACAAATATCTACCCAATGATAGCCTAACCATTGGCCTCGACATCACCACATTTAAGACACTAGTCGTTGGCGACACCAGACAGCTATGCCTTAAGAAGAACTTCAATAACAATGATCTCAATGACTGTCGACTCGTTGTCGGAGAGAAGGAGTTCTTCGCCTCCAAACTCATCCTCAGCACTCAATCGGATGTCTTTCATCAGATGTTTATGTCTGATATGACAGAGAAGAAGACAAGTGATGTGGTTATCGATGACATCGACGCCGATGTCTTCGAAGAGTTCTTGAAATTCATTTATTTCGGAACTTCAGACAGATTGGCAGAAATGGCGGAACAATTGATCTATACTTCGGCGAAGTATATGGTTTTGGATCTCAAGAATATTTGCGAGAATTTGCTATTCATTCAAATGAATGGCAAAAATGCATTCAAATTATTGCAAACTTTTGAGAAATACAATAACGAAGAGCTGATGGCAAAGACCATTGAGTTTATTGATGAGAATTTGAGACAATGTCTGGAGAGTGAATGGCATCATATCGTTTGCGACAATCAATCAGTTATTAATCGTTTGGTGTCTGGTCTGAAGCCTAAGAGACCAAAGACTTCAATGAAGACAATGTCTTATACTTATAGTTACTTTGAGTCTGTGGTCTAAGTATTGAATCCTTTTATGATTAACGATTATTTGATAATTAATAATTATTAATTACTTTTAGTAAATTAAACAAATTATTTTGTTTTTTTGTAAAATCTGTCGTTAATTTCATAATTTGATAAAACAAATAAACTCCTAATTATTTCAATGTATTTATCCAATTGGTTTTAATCAATCATAATATCGTTTTGTTTGTATCAAAAATTAATGTCATGAATATTGACAACTTTTATTACATTAGTTAACACTATTAGTTATGCGCGAATATGACTATTATTAAAAATTTGTAAATCTATAAGATTTGAATGATAAAAATTATACCCAATTTCCGTTTGTTTTAAAAATACATGTAATTAAATCCCAATTGAGTTAACATTTAATTAGTTTTATAACAGAATTCTTATACAAAACCTAACGATACAATCATAAGACATGTCAACTAGACTTCCGTCCGTAGAGACTACCGGTACCACACGAAGTAATCTGAACCCACAGTCAGTCACCTCTGAGCAACAGAATCAGGACAGACAACAGCTCAGTATGGATAGCGGGCCTCCGACTACCCATTCCTCACGAGTACTGTTCCCAAACGATAAGGACATACCTGCGAGCAAATCGCCATTTACTCTCTCACAGGTCGACACCAGAATATTCTGTGCGCTTACAGTAACCCTATTACTACTGACCCTCACATCCGTTGGGTTCGCCATTAAGTCTATATTCGTGACCACCGATAGTCTGGTAATGGGGCGCTCGGCCTACTGGTGGTACTTCTTGTATA
>CAJPVJ010001151.1:0-16508 GCA_905397405.1 Oppiella nova | reverse complement strand
GTATATTTCATTGTATATTGTATTTAACGTGTACTTAAAAGAGAAGTAGGGTGCTTTAGAAATAATTAGAAAATGTATAATAAAAATCATAAGTCACACCAAAGAATTTCTTTATACGGATAAATGTGTTGATAAGTTATAGCGAGTCTTAGTTTACAAAACATTCCCAAAAGACAATGCGAATACTCAGTTGAGTACAATATGATAGGAATTGTGCTTAAAAGTTAAACTGATGTTAATAGCTTAGAGGCAATAAAGTATAATAAGTGCAATAATATTGTGAATCAAAGTAAACGTTTATTACTTCTTTATTTAGAAGAAAAAGCACTTCTTTGTTCTCAAGACTCAAATTTCTTCAATTTTTTCAAAATATCTCTGGAGAGGAAAGTTTGGAAACTAAAGTTTTTCTGACATTTTTTTGGACATAAAATAAGTTTTCACTCAAATAATTCATACAAATTATTGCTTTTTGTTGTTATTATATAATATTTGATTGTTTATAATTGGTATTCAAATATTTTTTAAATTATATTTTCGTTATTATTTCGTGTGTTGTATTGATTTTGCGGACTATTGTTATATATGAGACAATTCTGTCATAAATTCTATTTAAAGAATTATAGGATTTTCATTCATATCGTGGAAAAGGAAATTAATTTTTATGTCTTAACAAAAATATAATATAAAAACATAAAGAATATCAAAGTTTTATTAACAGTAACAAAGATATATAAAAATCTGTATAAATGATATTATTTTGTTTGCCGTGAAAAAATTAAAATAAATAGACTTTTCTTTGCGGAGACAGTGATTGAACGCGTGATTGTGTGATACCAACAGTGCTAATGAATTTCAATGTAAACCCGTAGTAAATAGTGTAGTATATTATAATATATGGCGGGAATGCCTCGGATTTGAGATAACAGTAAATCTAATTTTAAACTCACAAAACCAAAAAACAATTCTTCATTTATAGTGCAAATGGCTTTATATAAATGTTTTAAACTTCTGTATTTGAGAGTATTATTTGGAATTTTGATTTAACATTCATTGTGTAAATCTAGAGAATTATAGTGATATAAAGCTTATCTAATATGATCATAAATTTTGGTATTTCTATATTCAATGAATATTTTGAATGTGTTGACCACGAGTCTCACTCACAGACTCATTCACATAGAAAAAGATTTTTAATCAAAGCTAAAACGACCAGAGAATACTAGAAATGGAAATTTTTAAATGAAAACATATTAAAGTCAACTCTAAAATATGGTGATTGTTTATATAATGTATTTGAAAATCTCGTTTTGCTGGATTTGAACATTTGTTAATCAAATTATAAAATGTCACGAAAACTTTGAAAGTTATAACAACTTGAAAAGACGTTTGATTTAAAATTTATTATTTTGTATACAAATGCAACTTATTTTATAAATTAAATTTCACATTCGATCTCAAACTTACAGTCATAATGTTTCACAAATCTATTGTTTGATCTTATTTTCATCTCATTTGATATTTGCATTTTTTAATAATGTTGTTTACAAAATAAATGTAAAAGTTTATTTCTCCAAACTTCCTAATAGTTTGCATGTACTTATATACACATTGATATAGGAATAAGTAGACAACTGAATTTAAACTGTTATTTGATGATTGCTTTCATTATTTTTTAGTTTGTATTCAAATAGTTTACATTAGAATTGAGCATCATGAAATGTTTAAACGTTTTGTTTCATAGAAAATTAATATCTTTTAACATAGAATTCTCAATACATATAACATTATTCATAACTTATAAATAGAATAGAAATCTTATTAACAGAGAAATGAAATTATGGCGTGAAATATGGTTTTCATCTTTCAAACCACGATAAACATTGTAAAGGACAAAGATCATTTATTCTACTCATCACTATACCATACATTTATTTCAAATCTGTACTATTAACGCATCTTAGCTTTTCAATTCTTACCAATACAAACTTTTTGTATGTCATAAATCATAACTTATGATTAATATTTAAATGGACAATTAACTTGTTAATTCTAAACTTCTTAACATTTCTAATCATTTTAATTTTACTAATTGAAAAGTTAAAAAGTTATCAAACCATAAATTACTTTACTTTTATAATAAATTTTTATTATGAATATTACTATAGTTTACTGTTATATAAAAATTAGCCGTTAATAAAATACTATAGTGAAATATTGTACTACTGTACATATATTAGACAATGCAGATTGTGTTATATTTCTATTCTAGTAATCATAGTTTCTATTATTGTCAAATAGCAGTCAATATAATCAGGCATTTTATTATACATGAATGATATATAAATTCAAATCATTAGACTTTAAATTATAGAATAGGTTGAAGAGATGGTAATGAGGTTTGAAGACTAGTCACTAGTATTAGTTCGTGTTGAGCATCAGATCATTGTGTCAGTCCCTTAAGGAATATTTACATTTGAAGAGTTAATGGCTATTCTAATGCTTTATTTGCAGGAATGCCACCGGTATTGGTATTGGTGTTGGTGTTGGAGATACCGTGCCGTTAGTTGACTGCAAACTAATTGACAGATACTGTGAATATGCGCTCTGTGTCTGACATGGCATCCCTTCTCAATAGCTACTGACTTGCCGTCAGAGAAAAGTCTTACACTTGTCTATCATATCTCATTTCACCCATTCTTGATGTCGTCAAACATATGATAATAATGTTTTGTATATAAAATAATTAATAATTAATATAATAGAGTCGATTTTCATTGCAAACACAACACTTACGGTAGTTATAGGAATCAAAAGTGATCTCAAAACCAATTTCTTCATCGAATGCTTCATTAGTTTTAGTCATAAATAAATATAAGAACTAAAGATTTGAAGGCATCTCAAGAATACAAAATGGATTTCGATGTCACAAACAATTCGACGACAAATATTACTCTTCCATTGTGTCTGAACGCTAGCATTCAGTCTATAGAAAACACATCCAAAATACTATGTATTGCCAACAACTGGACTACTGAGCCTCCAGTACCCGAACAAGAATGGGAACTGCCGTTCAATTTATGGCAAACAGTATTCATAGCTACTTGTATAGGCATTTGTATTATTATTACAGTTTTAGGCAATATTCTCGTATTAACGGCATTTGTGGTCGAGAGGGCTATTCGACAGCCGAGTAATTACTTTATCTGTTCTCTGGCCGTCTCTGACCTACTCATCGGAATCATATCAATGCCATTCTATGCCGTATATGTGCTGATGGGTCGCTGGGAATTGGGTGCTATTCCGTGTGATCTATGGCTGGCCACCGATCACACCGTATGTCTGGTCTCTATATACACCGTACTTCTTATAACTATAGACAGATACTGTTCCGTAAGAATTGCCGCCAAATATAGGAATTGGAGAACTAAGCGAAAAGTGCTATGGATGGTAACCATCACATGGATTGTTCCATTTCTTGTCTTCTTCATCAGTATCATGGGTTGGGAGCACTTTGTGGGGCGCCGGGAGTTGGAGCCATACGAGTGTGCCGTTCAGTTTCTCAAGAATCCTGTTTTCAACACATCTCTTATAATCGGATATTTTTACGTCACTATTATTGTGCTCTTCATTCTCTATGGAGGCATATATAAGACGGCCAGTGATATGGCCCGCAAGGCTGAGGCCAAGCAGAAAAAGATGCAGACATTGGTGTCCATGAGTCGTCCCAATGATCCCAAACCAGGTATTGTCATCTCTAAAACTCAAAGCACTCTTTTAAGTCAAGACAAACCCAAAGGCCAATCCCTGACCACTGGTGCCAATGATCAGCACGAAGTCATGGGTTCGCACAATGCGGTCAAGAACTTAGAGACCACCAGTTTTAACGAGAGGAAAGACAACTCAGATCAGGACAGATCCAGTTCTCCCATCTTTGACTCGGATGAAGAGTCGCCGCCAACACAACACACCCTTCCAGTAGTGAAGCCCAAAGTGAAGAGCAAAGCGGCAAAAGTGACCAAAAGTGGAAAACACAAGAGTAGTGCCAATATTAGTAGTAAGAAGGGGTCGACCATTGAGGCCATCATTCAGCCACAATCGACGCTTACGGCACTCATACCCAGGTCTCCACTGATTACTGCGACCACAAAACTCGATCTGATTCCTCCTCAGAGTTTAATTAAAGACAATTCCGTGAAGACATCGAAATGTAGCACAGAATCCAACGATTGGCAGAAAAAATCTGATTTAAGCGCTAAACAAATTAGTAATGACAGCGAAAATGTATCGATTGATGAGACGGAGGCATCAATTAATAATCAGCGCCGACCGGAACCGCCTTCAACTCTAGACATAAAGCCCATCATTAACGAAGAGCCACCCATCCCTATGGAAGTCAATCACTTTGTTGATTACTGCGACCACAAAACTCGATCTGATTCCTCCTCAGAGTTTAATTAAAGACAATTCCGTGAAGACATCGAAATGTAGCACAGAATCCAACGATTGGCAGAAAAAATCTGATTTAAGCGCTAATGTATCGATTGATGAGACGGAGGCATCAATTAATAATCAGCGCCGACCGGAACCGCCTTCAACTCTAGACATAAAGCCCATCATTAACGAAGAGCCACCCATCCCTATGGAAGTCAATCACTTTGGATTCATTGATCAGGAAAACAGTTTAGGGATCGAGTCTTCCAAATGCAGTGATTGTCACCAAAGGGAGAGTGGCTCTCACTGTCCGATACAGTCCAACAGTGCAGCCATAGGTGTCCACAACTGCAACAACTGTAAGGCATGTGAAGCCAATAATAGCAACAAGTCTTCACCTGTCAGTGCAAAGGCAGTCACATCGACCGGAAGGGTCACCACTTATGTTGATTGCAATCTCGTAGACAATTCCAAGACTACCACTCGCGTCACAAAAGCTGATGAATTGCAGCCAATTATAGATAACGATCCCTCAAATAGTTGTGGACTGAATAAAGAGCATAGAATGGAGGGTCCCGTCAGTCCTACCGGTGATGGTGGCAATGGAGGCACTGAAGTGGACACAACTCGCGCTCCTTTAGCTCAGTCTCTGAGCAAAAGAATACGAAACGGAAGGCGAAAGAAGGAGAAGCGACAGAATCGGAGTAAGAGTGAGAATAGGGCGCGAAAGGCATTGCGGACCATATCTTTCATTTTGGGCGCATTCGTCATCTGTTGGACCCCTTACCACATCACAGCCCTCGTCGAAGGCTTTTGTTTGGATCGACTCAATGGATGCGTTAATAAACATCTTTTTTATTTCACATATTTTCTCTGTTATGCCAATAGGTTTGTAATTACCATAAAATAATTAGATATGTGTGTTGTTTGTGACATATGTCTGAAAATGCATTAATTCTTGAAAATAGTGAACATTAATTCCTATACATTCCTATGCAGTCCTATGCAGTCTATGCAGTCCTATACAGACCACTGAACTCTAATTTGACTTTTAATTTTAATTTCAGTCCTTTGAATCCGTTTTGTTATGCATTAATGAATCAGCAATTCAAGAAGGCCTTCGTTAGGGTTTTGCGCGGAGACTTACACCGGACTTAATGGCCAACCCTTTCCTCATCATATAATTGACTATATTTTTAGCTCTTCAAGCACTTCAAACTCAACACAAAAACATATCTGTTATTATGTTTTGACATTTTTAGCTCCAATTGTTATCCGATTTCCAATCGCTTCAATACTCATTTTAATAGAGATATAAATAAATGTATTGTAATTATAAAATGAGTTTATAATGTATCGTCAAGCAAACTTTTCAATACATTTCGCGACTGTTTATGATCACCTCATCGCTGGTTGACTTGCGGTCCATCTAATTATCATTGATTAACATAACATGCATTTTGTAAATATACTACACTATTATACAGTATTTAAATTCATTATAAGTTACACTAAAAACTTATTTATTAATTAAATGTAAATTTGGCTCTTTTTGTTACGCATAAGTTATTTGTAATTAATTAGAAAGTGAAACAAAGCTATAATCATATTACATAGATACAACCCATTTATCGTACAATTAATTACATTGCAAGTTATTTAGTCAATATTAACTGTATTATAAAATATATTAATTTATAAATTCTCATTTATTTTTATTAAATACCCACTAATTGTCTGTTTATTCCATTGTTGGTCATAAAAATATTTATTAAACTATTAAAAAATCTATAAATTCTATTTAAGTCATCAAGTAATCACTTAAATAATTGATAAGATTGTACCGAAAAATATAGCTTTCATTAATAATTTTAAATTACATTATTATCTGATTTGTAAATACGGTATATACGGTTTTGTTTTACATTTTATGAATTTTGAAAATACAAAAAGTCATTTAAGACTTGTGAATTTTGCCCAAAACTATCCAATTGATCCTGAACATCTCCCCTACAAAATCCGACTAGTCTAACAAATTTTTGCTCAATTCAATTGATTTATAAAATTAGAAACAAAATATAAATATAATAATGTTATAATACAGATATTATACGGATATTATTAGTATAAGATACAGTAACTTATATTAATTTATAAAAATACAATGTGCAATATATAAGTTAGTAGCGTAGTGCCAGATTGTCAGTGCAAATAATTTAATAAATTAATAGTTTCAACATTTAGATTGTTTTCATAGATTATTAATAAATTAATTGATAAATGTATTTATAAATCAGACAATAATAATGAATGGACACAAAGTATCCGACATTTAGAGTGATGGCTGAGTTAACTCTTTTGTTAATTTTTGATAAAATATATGTTAGAATTAAAGTCTATTTAATGAAATAACATACATTTTCATTTTCTAATTATACTTTTTTGTGATATTATTCTGGAATATATTCAATAAAGCAATTATAAATTTCAACATTAAACTCAACTCAGAATTTAAACTAATATTAACTGATTTTAATCGATTTTAATGTTTCAATATTTAATCATTTAAATATTTACAACTATTTATAAAAATAGATTGATCACAAAATTTAGGCACAATTTTAGTTTCTTATATAATGTCTTCTTGGCATTTAAAAAATAAATCAAATGCCAAATTATAATTCATTTATAAATTTTATCAAATTGTATTTAATCCATACAATAAAGTAATGTAACAATTGTTTAGTATAGTAAGCTACAGTACTTACAGGTAGTATAAGTAAAAACAAAACTATTGATTTATTTTGTGGTCAGTTAATCTATTCAATTCATCGATTGATTTATTCAGTGATTTTCCAAGAAAAACAAATTAGTTTAATACCTTAAGTCTAAAGTAGTATCGTAAGTAAATTAACTTATCATCAATATTAACTTAATTTGCAGTAATATATTTTATAGGTTTATTTAATAGTAGTATTTTATTTGTTGTTTAATATTTAGTATTTGTTCATTTAGACCAATGGTTTAAGTTTTAAATAAACATAATGTCAAATTATTAATACAATTAGTATTAACATTAAACAATTAATAGTACAATAAATAATAATGAATGTCGAATAATAACATCAGTGCAATAAAAGTATTTGAAATGTGATACTAATAAGTGAATTAAGAGAATATAGTATAATAGAAAAGTTATACATTAGATATAATACTTAAATACTTATAAAAGTTAGCAGAATAGTAGAAGCTCATAATCGACTCTATATTGAATTTGTATGTGTATTGTGTTATTAATATTATATTAATATATCACACGAGCTGTTAAAAGGTCTTAAACATAATACAATATTAATAATCTTAGTGGTGGTGACGAGTTGTGGATACCGTATATCTCTGATGATTAAGAATTTCATGTATATTATGACTCAATCTTTCTTTTTAATCTTCTGTTCCAATACATCAATGGACTGATCAAAGGGACCGAACATATACTTGCCTTTGCTGTAAGACATATCATGTGGACAGTGATGAATGATATTAATGTATAAACCTCATACCTATCCGGATCAGTGGAAACCCAGAAGTCATAAACAAGGTCTTTGAATCTATCAGACGTCATGGCGTTCCCGTTTGCCACGTCTTCCTCCTATTAATAGCCAAAGAATCAATAAAAGGCTAACTTTTGCCACTCATTTCAATACAATGAGCATATATTTGAAGTGTTCGTCAGCTTTCGAAGTGTCCATCGTTTGACTCGTCAGGTATTTCTTATAGTCTTTCAAACAGAATAATCCGTCTTCTGATACCGTAATATAAGAATCAATTAATTTCAATGATTCTGATTATTATATTCTCTTATCTATCTTTCTATCAAAACTAATAATAAGTAATGAGTTTTGAGTTCTTTGAAAAACTTTTTAATAAAGTCTCACTAATGACTCCTTTAAGGAAAAGGAGGGAAGGAGGAGGGATAGAGAGCTGATAGCAAACGACTCAATGAATGAATGGATGAGAGAGAGAGAGAGAAAGAGAGAGAGAGAGAGAGAGAGTCGAAAGATTCGCTAAAATCCAAAGACGAGGAAAATTAGAGAAAGAAAGAGAGAGAGAGAGAGAGAGAGAGAGAGCTAACTATTGTAATCGCTGCACAAGAAGAATAGGTGGAGATATGTCTTCAAGAATTCAGGCAATTCTTGATGTGTTTTAGTGTTCTTTCCCAAAGATTCAAAGAATTTGAGCCATTCATCAAATTCGATGAGAGTGTCCTCCAAAACAGAACAGAATAATAATAAAAGTTACAGATTCTGTCAAACATAGTACTTATAGACGCTTTTTAGATTTTATTAATTTATATTAACTTTATTCTCGTCGGCATATGAAGTCAATTCATTCCACCACTTCTCGAATATGGCTTTCCATCGATCGACCACTTCTTTCTCTAATTTTCCTCGTCTTTGGATTTTAGCGAATCTTTCGGCTAATGTCTGAAAGCTATTCCACGACAGAATGCCTTCACTATTGGCGTCTATTTCCATAAAACAAATGTTTTATTTGATTTGAATAAATTAATTAAACATCATATTTATTGACCAGATCATTTAATATAAACAAAGTTAATATCAAAAAGAAATGATCAGATTCTATTCTTTTAATATTGTAAACTAAATGTATTCAATAGAATGTGACTATTCTTTAGAAAATTTAATATATAATAAAAGCACATAAACGCCAACATATTTACCCCAAAAATTTAAATATGTAAACAAATGCTTTTGTCTTAAAGTCATTATATTTCTTTGGTTTCCTAAAATTTAAGATAGAAATTAAGATTTTTAGTTCAGTTTAGTTTTCAATTTAAATTAAATCTGTTTTTTATTAGTGATATAATTATAATAAATTATAAATTCTAATTATAAATTACTTAAAAATAGTACATTTGAAGATATTTCGTACATAGTACTATAATAGAAAATACTGTAAATAAAAGAAAGTCAGTTTTATATCATATATAATATTCTTTATATTTAAACCATAATTCCTGAAAAACTATTTTATACTTACATCGAATGTTGGGAAACTAATGTAAGTTAATTTAAATAGATTTTAATTATTAATCTCTTTTCATTTCTACATTTTAAATTTTTATATAATAATTTTTATATTAGTAATCTATAATTATAAGTTAGGTTTAAGTGAAAGAAAATAGACTCGCAAACATTACAAAATTTGTGAAAACTTTTATTTTATAAAAATGTGAGTATAGTTTTTATAAAATAAGTGCAAAACATTAGCGCAATATCAGCCAACATCCGGACGCACTCTTTTCTGCCGATTTGATGGCATCACTTAATATTAAGGAAATTATAAAATACCATAAATGCCATTAAACTCAACTTTTCTTAACATATTTATATAATACAGTATATCTTTTCTCAAATACTTTACAGTGAAATTCATTTTCACCCAATTTATGATTTTATGTGTAGAAAATAATTTGTTTTTTGTTTTCAGTGTGTAATGTGGGATTCATATAAAAACAAAATGTTTTATAACTTTTAATTTTTAAAATTATAATTTTTGTCTATTTATGTGATTATGGTTAGATATACAGTAAAACAATATTCTTTGATATTCAATGATTTAATACAATATTCTATATAAGAATTTAAAATAATCAAAGCAATAAAATAGCAGTATACTTATTAAATATTCTCTAATAAACAATTATTTATTTTACTAATTAAGTTTTTAAAATTTTATTTCTTACCTCAAATGAAGTGTGAAAGAATGTTAACGATATGGTTACAAAATAATTTGTAATATTTTATAATTTTCAATAGTTGAACCTAAGATTTAAAAATGGTAAATTGTATTACAAAAAATATCTTATTTTTAACACTTACAACATATTATTAATTAATTTTAAAATGTTGTTTTAATGTTTATACTAACGATTTAATATAAATGAATTAAATGTTAACATTAATATTTTTGTAAAAATTTATATTAGTATAGAATTAAGATAAATAATTTAATCTTACCACAACACTTATCAAATTGTAATTAATATATTAATTGTCTAATTATTTGCACAATTAATTCACAACATTAAAAATTGCTATGAAATGAAATAATATGAAATGACTACCAGATTCTGTGGTTTAAAAAGTGAGTGTAAGTTTCAAAACCAAATAGAGTCTGACTCCTATGCAAATCTATAATTAGCTCATCTCAGTAAATGTTTTTTGCAAACATTTTAGTAATTTATTTTATGCGACAAAATTGTGGTAATTTTTGTTCAATCGTTCTCTAAGACAGTGTACTTTTAAAACTTGTATACTTGTATATTATGATTGCAGAGAAACACAGCGAGAATGAGAGAAAATCTGTCATCTCATGAGTTATTATTTCAAATGAATGATAGAATTGTAAAATCACAACATTCTTGAAAATTCTGTATTATTATTAATCTTATTAATATTATGAATATGGCACAGTATCGTATACTGTTATATAAACATTTGAGAAATATTTAAAATGTAATAATAGTGTCAGGTCTTTCAGATCTAATTATATTTATATCATTTTAATGTTTAAAGTAAATAAATAGGTTTAATATTATGTATTCTTATTAGAAGGTATGGTTCACTATTTTTAGTCATTTTTAGTGTTTATCATATAAATTGAAATGGATTAATGTAAAACAAATTATTTAATCATTTATGGTTTTATTTTTAGAATTTAATGTTCATTAAACTTTAAAATATTGTCAATCAAAACATACAATAATTATAAATTATTTTACAATTGAAGTAAAAACAACGAGAATATATTAATAAATCAAACATTTAGTAAAAAGTCAAATATACAGTAAATATAATACAGCTTGTTTGTGGTATAGAGTAATTCTTAATTTGAAAATAGTATGCTGTTAATTATCATCAAAAGTATCAAGATGAAAATGACCAAGAAGTTTTAGTAAAGATAGAAAGAGTAATATATGTTTGAACAATAATTTTAAACTAAAAATAATTAGTTCAAGTAATAATCCAACTGTAGTGGGTCTACTGTTTTATATGCTGAATAAACAAATATAAATCAAAATGATATAAATGTCTGTTTTTAATTTAGTTTTCATAATATTACAGGCCTTTAACTTAAAACATATTAATCTAATTATGTTAATTTAGAGTCATATTGATACTTTTAATGAAATTAATGGCATTCCTATTTTAATTATAAATTGTGTATTAATTATTCATTAGAAAAACTTTAATAAATACTGGCTTTACTTCAAAATTAAAAATTAAACTATAAAATAAAGATATAAAAATGCAATAAATGTTTTAAACAATAAGAATAACTTTTATATAAAAACAATCTGAGCAAAAGTTGGCACAAATTGGATAACTTGTAAAATGTGGAAATTTTAATGGTTTCGAAGACTAGATGCACCAGAATTAGCACAATTAGCACCTGTAGTGGAATTACTTATTATACAGCTTGTTTGTGGTATAGAGTAATTCTTAATTTGAAAATAGTATGCTGTTAATTATCATCAAAAGTATCAAGATGAAAATGACCAAGAAGTTTTAGTAAAGATAGAAAGAGTAATATATGTTTCAAGAATAATTTTAAACTAAAAATAATTAGTTCAAGTAATAATCCAACTGTAGTGGGTCTACTGTTTTATATGCTGAATAAACAAATATAAATCAAAATTATATAAATATCTGTTTTTAATTTAGTTTTCATAATATTACAGGCCTTTAACTTAAAACATATTAATCTAATTATGTTTATTTAGAGTCATATTGATACTTTTAATGAAATTAATGGCATTCCTATTTTAATTATAAATTGTGTATTAATTATTCATTAGAAAACTTTAATAAATACTGGCTTTACTTGAAAATTAAAAATTAAATTATAAAATAAAGATATAAAAATGCAATAAATGTTTTAAACAATAAGAATAACTTTGATATAAAAACAATCTGAGCAAAAGTTGGCACAAATTGGATAACTTGTAAAATGTGGAAATTTTAATGGTTTCGAAGACTAGATGCACCAGAATTAGCACAATTAGCACCTGTAGTGGAATTACTTATGAAATAGTTTCGAGTGAAACACAATGAGGGTCTCAATGACATCGCTTTCATTTTGCCAACAGTTCACCTGAAAAAGCATCGGAATGTTTGGTGTGTGCAGTAATGTCTGTCCAAATATTAAACTCAAATTCTTGGCTGACATTAAATTCTTGTCCTCATGTGTAGTCACTCTAAACACAAACAATCCATTTATTATAAGCTAATAATATGAGAAATATTTCATTTACTTATAGAGGTGTGAAATAAAAAATTTCAACGTCTGGTAGTTGGCGGGGGGCAACCCATTCACAGCCTCCCTCATTGCAATCAAACGCTGATCGAAGTTACTTTTGTCTGTTTTAATTGATTTAAAATGTTAATTATACAAGCACACAATTTATTTATATAGTCATTCAACTCACTTATGGCTGAAATAAACTTCGGGTACGAATCGAATGTAATCAATGGAATGGGAAGGGATCGGAAATATAGCTTTAAAACACCGGTAATTACGTGAATGTCTTCAAATGCCTTGAAATAGAGCTCCGTTTGCTCCCAATCGCTCTCAAACCTACACTTTAGGGCCTCGATCTCATCGGCAGACCCGGACACTCGGTATAAGCCCTCAGCGTTCAGACCTAACGCAACAAAATGACAATTCTTTATAATTAATCAACAAATGAATGCTAACGCAAAGTACCTCTTCGTTCAACTTCTTTGACACAGAGGTCGACAACGAATGGGCGGACATTATTACTGGCCTTTACGAAAGTGGTCAGTTCCACACCAAATATTCTTCGGATGTGACGCAAATCAGGGCTAAAATAATATTTTAATAGATAAAGTGTTTGAAAGGACCAAAAATAAGTCATACCTGCAATCGTTGGGGACTTTTTCAGAGCACCTGCGATGAGCACCAAATCTGAAACAAAGAATAGTTACCCGTATAGTATAGTATAGTATAGTATAGTATAGTATAGTATAGTTACCCGTATGGTATAGTATAGTATAGTTACCCGTATAGTATAGTATAGTATAGTTACTCGTATAGTATAGTATAGTATAGTTACCCGTATAGTATAGTATAGTATAGTTACCCGTATAGTATAACTTAGTTATGAATTGACATAAACTCCTAGCAAACAATAACATACCCGCAATCTTCACACTTGACTCCCTGTCCAATAATGCCCCAAATAAAGTTGCCGCAGAAGTCGCACCATGGTGAACCCATGAAGTTATGTGTCTTGAAATTATGCATTTTCTCGAACTGCTAACATACCCGCAATCTTCACACTTGACTCCCTGTCCAATAATGCCCCAAATAAAGTTGCCGCAGAAGTCGCACCATGGTGAACCCATGAAGTTATGTGTCTTGAAATTATGCATTTTCTCGAACTGCTGCACATCAATACCAGATGTACTATCGGTGCCATAACTGCTGTCATTATCCATATCACAATCTTCATAGTTGGACAGTCGCTTCAGTTGCATACCTTCCCCTGACTTCATACCTCTTTGGTGTGCCTTATGATGGTTTGAAGTCTTATTCTGATTCCTATTATTCCTATAGAGTGTCATATAAGGAGATTCTTCGTATTTGGTGTTTGCGCCCAAATCAGCGATATAGTCCTTTGCGTGCAGTTCCAGGTATAGAGTGATGAGTCCGTCGGCCACCAAATCGTGGATTGTGTCGAACCTCTTGTCGCCCACGAAATGCTTGCCGTCGTAGAAGAGGCGGAAGTTTTTGGTGATGTTATTGAATCTCAAACTTAGCGTCATTTGTCCCCTATGTCTAAGACTTTCTCTGACGAGATATCTGCCGTCATTTCCCTCTTCAGTCAACATGCGTTCCGCTTCTTCACGAGACAGTACGCCATGAATAGATTAGGTAAGTAAGTTTAGTTATGTTAACAGTGTACGCTAGTGGTCTACTATGTATGAGAGACGGTATTATCCGACCGAATACTCCTTGTAGGGCCGCTGTGTCGTGAGCGAATCCACAGCCACTCTTCTGCTGCAGCTCATACACTGCACATGGGATCAGATGCTATGAATTGAGTCAATGATCACCAAATGGTGGGGACTTACGGTAATGTTTCCATATATTCAAGTCATTACGAGTGGTCTCTGTTTGGTCTCTTTGGTTCAATTGATACCGTATTTCTTGTTTATAGTAATTAGGTTTTGGTCTCTCGAGTGCCATATGAGCTGCCATTGCATGCGGTGGTGATAATCAGGCATTGAGTACCCGATTGGATGACATATAAGTAGAGGTTGTGGTGTTGTTGTGGTTGAATGAGTACACTTCAAGTAATTAGACAGTAAGTTACGTAACGTACGTATCGCGTCACAGACATCACAACTTGCGTAACTAACTTTACTTGCCGATTACTTTCACTAACTTTGTGAGCCTCGCGCAGAGAGCTTTCCCACACATACTTCACCACAAAATGCATATCCATTGAGACACTGATCAAAATGATAGCTAATGTAGAAATGGTTGACTAATTAATAGGAGCACCGATTGTCTCCGTTTACCTCAACGATCATATTTAAAGGCTCGCCGACTCTTTTGTTATGCAAATGACTTTCAAGTCATAATCAAAAGGATATTATATTATTCTGTAGACCATAGGTATTACTATAATACTATATTCTATGCATACATTTGTTGGGAACTATAGACATAACGGAAATAATGTATACGGCATATAAACACTGATAATAGTTTTTAATAAAAAATACATTAATTCACAATAAAAATTGTATTGAATTAAAAAGCAATGTAGAGATCATATGAATGAGCCAATGGTAACACTCGTGAGTTGTGTGACATTCAGTGGTTTACTCTCTTTGGCCTCTAATATGGTTTTGCTTCAAATCATATTAATTCAGGTTTTCTATACATTTAGTCTATTATTGTCTCACATTATAATCGAAATACAAAATTGAATGCATTTTTATGTCGATTTACAAATACATACAGTATTTTTGACAATACGTCAAACTTGGGGTCAGTTTAATGAACTGTTTATTGATTTGAAGTGTTGGGTCACTTCATACGGTATCTCATAATTGAGTGATAATGGAGTGAATGATATGAGTGGTGAATGTGATCAACTATTTACAGACATATCCGGTGCCTAATATGCAGTTATTAATTTCCTAAATATGTCTGAATTATCTGTTTTTACTTTTGTTCACCACTTCTACTAAACTTTTCTTATCAGCAGTTTATTTGCAAAATTGTTTCAATTTAAATGTCGTTTTGGAGTAAATTCTGTAAAATTATATTAAACGGAGAGAAAAACGGAAAGATTGGTGAAAGAGATGCCAACCAAATATCAAACTGTGAAATACAACTCAAGAAAACTTGTGCTCAAGAATTGTGTTCAGAAGATGTGAATTGTGGCCGCAATGGGAAAAGCCATAGACATCCGGTGTCCAGAAATATGTCGGTCTCTCGCTCTGGAAGATATAAACAGAAATTGAGGCGAAAATCTGTTTTGTTTGATGTGCCGGAGTTGGTCTCCAGAAATGATACCAATTCGTCGGATAATAGCAACACATCTGATGACGACAAACAAGTTTCCCAAATGAGTCCATCCGAGTGTGTGATTGAATCCAATGAATGCAAATCTGATCATAATATTCAAGTGTGTGATATGTTTCTCTTAAACTCATAAGCCTTATGATTACTACTCTAAAATCCTTAAAATATGACAACATATATAGAATATTCTTAGATATATACAGTAGATATAAATTAAATGCTATAATAATAAGATAAATGATTTTGTTGTTAACTTTATTTCAAAACCTTTGCGTTCATAGAATACAATACTGTTTGTTTGTTCGGGATCAAAATTGTTCTGAAAATAGTTATCAGATTTTAGATCTAATTTATAATAGAAGTTAAATATTTAAATTTTAAACGATATTTTAACAGCTTTTAAATATTTATATTATTAATAAAATGTTTCC
>CAJPVJ010001150.1:0-17754 GCA_905397405.1 Oppiella nova | reverse complement strand
AGGATCCTCTTCATTGTCCCCATCTATGCGCTCGACTCATGGCTTAGTCTCCTATTCTTCAGAGACAACTATTATGTGTACTTCGATAGTGTGCGGGATTGGTATGAGGGTATGTAGGCATAGACAGCACCGCCTGACCACAAAACACTCATTGATTTGTATTGAATAGCATTCGTAATCTACAACTTCTTGAGTCTGTGTTACGAATACCTGGGAGGAGAGGGAAACATAATGACTGAGATTCGTGGCAAACCCATCCGCTCGAGCTGGTGGTACGGCACGTGCTGTCTGTCCGGTCGCACGTATTCCATTGGTTTCTTGCGGTTCTGCAAACAGGCGACCCTCCAGTTCTGTGCTGTGAAGCCCCTCATGTCTATCATAACACTAGTGCTGCAGGCGGTCGGCAAATACAAGGACGGGGACTGGAGTGCCGACTCTGGCTATCTCTACATCACAATGATATACAACATCAGTGTTTCTCTGGCTCTCTATGGACTCGTGCTCTTCTATCACGCGACTCGAGACCTCCTTTCGCCATACGATCCCATCTGGAAGTTCTTTACTGTCAAATCTGTTATCTTCCTGTCCTTCTGGCAGGGTTTGTATGCCTCCCTTCCCTTCACTCCAACACATCTCATGATATTCTCTTGTATTCCCCAAAAGGTGTTATTCTGGCGGTCATGGAGAAGGCGGACTTGATTTCACCCGGTATTACACTTATGAATGATTTGCTCACTATTTGATTACTTATAAGATGTGATGTTTGTGTCCAGTGTTCACATACGACGGCGAGAGGGCCAGTGCCGGCACAGTGTCCGCTGGATATCAGAATTTCCTAATTAGTGTGGAAATGTTTTTCGCGGCGTTGGCCCTGAGATATGCGTTCCCCTATCAGGTCTGTCTGTTTGTTTGCAAACGTGTCAATGAATGTCTAATGATTGTCTTGTGGATCAGATCTATTCGAGCGGGTGTTCGACTGACGGAAACGGCCGATCGGTGACAATGCAGAGCATATCAAGCAGTCTGAAGGAGACGATGAACCCGCGGGACATCATGAATGACGCCATTCATAACTTTCATCCCAATTACCAACAGTACACTCAATACCAGTCGTCCACCAAATCGACGAGTGGTTCCAACAAACCGGTGGGAGAGACGGGAGCGTTGAATAAGTCGGGTGCTGTCAATGAGCCCCAGAACGGCTACAACAGTGTGTCTATCGATGTGAACGCAATGAACGGTGTGGTGAATATGGCGTCCACTGTAGAGCCCGAAGAGTCGGCCAAAACTGGCAAAAAGTCTACTCAACAACAGGGACGACAAATACCAACGATTAGTCAGAATTATACCGAAAAAACTACTTTATTATCGTCTGACGACGAGTTCCAATGAATTACAAACCATTTAACACTTTATTCTCTTTTCCATATTTTATGAGATATTTATTTGAAACCTATTTGTCAGGAGTCATGAAAGTTGTCAACAGATATACTAATGATTATTACAATTTATTTATTGATTACAAAACTGTTTGCTTCTCATGCGATGAGAAACTGAGCTAAACCTTGGAGTAAATTTTGTTTGAGATCTGTTTTATGTTTCAAAAGTTGAGCTGAAATTTGAATTTAATACACAGTTAACTATTATATTAATTGTAAATTATTTTCATTTTTTAAATGTAGTTTTTGTGCAATTTGTGAATATATTTTAAGATTAATGATTAATGAATTATTGGCTTGAATTCAAAGTTTGTGTCCAACAGTTGTCAACACATATGTGGCAAAGAATTGTCAAATGCATATGAGTTAGTAATTTATAAATAAAACTGAGATTTTGCTTAATTCGCTAGAATTGGTCACAATTTGGCGATTCTTTGCCCCATTTGTCACAACAATGCAAACTGTTGTCAAATACCAAAGACTTATAAATATATTTATTTAAACCTACGATCAGTGAAAATATATGTTATTATATAAATATATATAATTTATAAGACTTTTCTATTTTGAATATAAATATAGCTTTAGTTTTATTGTAATTCTCACTCTCTTTGGTAATTGACAGAAACGGCCATTAAATTAGGATTAAATACTATTACAACTTAATTCAAACAGCTATTATTGATGCTTATTATAGAGTTGATTGAGATTTCTGTTAAATATATACATATATTTACATTACTTTATATTTCTATCTCTTTCCAATTAATTTGTGAATTAAATGTATTATAAAAATCGCTGTACTTTTAGAGTGTTGTTTCACTTCAACCCAAAGCCATATTTCGTTAATAAATTTTATTCAAATTTCAAAACTAAACAATTTATTTAAAATAACATTAAATGCTATTATAATCGTCTTATTATTATCGTCAGAATAATTATTCTGAAACTTAGAAATAATATTTACTGTACAGTATACAGAATGTGTTTGTCATTACCATTAGCTACTTAAGTAAATAAATGAGTTTACAGTAGTGTCACTGTCATAATACAGTAATTAATAAGGTAATGATATTTATTCTTGGAATTGAGGTAATTGTAGAAAATTTGATTAAACAGGTAAAATCTACTCACAAGTCAAAAAAATAAAACTTAAAAAGCACCCTGTTAATCGACTCCAATTTATAATTACCGGTATATAAATGCTAGAGATTAAAAGTAAAATGGTTATAAATTATACTTATAATTAATAGTTTTTACAGTATTATAGATTTGAAGAATAAAGTTTAAGACAATAAGATAATGAGAATATTCTGACCACGATAATCTAATAACGTTATTGTCGTGCAATGAGTACAAGTACTGTAGGAAAGGGATGCTATACTGTAATGCTATTACAGATTGCAAAGAATTGCATTGAAATTGAATAGAGAGGCAAAATCTAAGCAAACCTAACCTAACCTAACAAACAACAGGAGTTTCAGGAATTTAAAGGCAAACATTGCATTGAATTGTAAGCAAACATAAGCTCGCATTGAATGACAAACAAACACAAAGTCAATGAATATCAGTATTTCGTGAATATTTTACAAGAATTTATGTTTAAATTCAATCAAATTATGTGTTATTTAAGACTCATATAACGTGTAGTGTCTTATCATATGATTCAACCCAAACTCATCCAGGACATATACACTTATTTCATTTAATGATAATTTGAACAAATTTTAAATGGTTTTACCACTGAATCTAAGAATGTATGGATCAGGTGTGCAATTGTGTGCAATGGTTGTATTGACCACAATATGTGTCACGTCTTGTAATCCTCACCTCAAGACCAAAGAGCGACTCGAAGACGCTTTTATGGATCACATGAAGACGGGTGGATCTGATGAGAGTGACGGCAATGACCACAAGTGGCACTACGATCACGAGGCCGTCCTCGGCAGCAAAGAGACCGCCAAACAGTTCGATACCATGAGTGCCAACGAATCCAAACGAAGACTCAGGATATTAGTGACCACTGGTATGGACGCCAATAGGGATGGATTCGTCGACAAACAAGAACTCATTGATTGGATACTCAAGTCATTCAAAACGCTGGCCATCGAAGACGGAAACGAGAGACTGAAAGAGGAGGATCTGAATAGTGATGGAGTGGTCTCGTGGGCCGAACACCTGAAGGACTCGTTTGACATCGAAGACGATTTGGACGAAACACAGCTTTTGAGGGATGAGGTGATGGCCGAAGACAAGGCCTTATGGGAAGCGGCGGATGTGAACAAAGACGGAGTTCTCGACTCCGAGGAGTTCTCCGCTTTCAATAGTCCCGAAGAGTTTGAAGCGATGCACGAAACCATTTACCAGCAGATGATGTCTAAAAGGGATCGCAATAAGAATGGATTCTTAGAGTTTGATGAATTCGCGAGTGATGTCAATGGCATACCTCTGGACAGGGCGTCTGAACACTATTTAGTAGAAAAGGATCGCTTCCATAATGACTATGACTTAGACGGAGACCAAAGACTTAATCAAAAAGAGTGTTATCTTTGGCTCATTCCTGACAACAACGAAATGGCCGAAACCGAAGCCAATCACTTGATGTCTGCTTCCGATGACAACTCCGATGGAAAACTATCTGTGGATGAGATCGTTGAGCACAACGACGTGTTTGTCGGCAGTGAAGCCACAGATTTCGGACAAAATCTCGAGGACTTAAGATTCACCGATGAATTGTGAGATTATATGCATTTTTGAGACATTATTTCATTTATAAAACAAATTTCATAATTAACTCAACATATTATAGGTATATTTAATAACAATTAAAGTTTTCTAACAAAAGTAATTTACTCTCATTTCCTCAAAAGTTACTCATTTTGATCTCATAAACCCTTTAATTGTCTAAATTAGTTATGTTTTTGTGCCAAAATGTTATATTTCGATGAGTTATTATTAATAATTATAACTTTTAAGTTATACTTTGTATAGGTGCTGTATATTTATAGTCAAATAAATACAAACTAAATTATATTGCTGTATTACATTTGTAAAACATTGTAATTACATACTGTATTACAAAAGTTTATGTCAACAATTTAAAAATAAGTGTTTATTTAAATTTATTCTTATTTTAGTTCAATTCACTTTTCATTTGAGTATTAAAAGTATTTTTATTAAAAATTCATTCAATATCTAATCTTAATTTATTTTATAAACAAACACTGCTAATTTTGCAACTAATAGACTAGTAACTAGAGTCTATCTGTGTAATAATTACAAGTAATTGTAATAATTATTACTGTATGTCTAACTTGCAAGAAAATGTCTGAATATTTAACAAAATTCTTTATGTCTTATAATGGTTTCAAATATCCGATATCTTATTCTCCAGAAACTATAAACTTTGCTCTCAATTACAAACCATTAGAATCGGACATAATTTTAGTGACTTACCCAAAATGTGGCACAACTTGGACTCAATATATTATTTATCTCATTCTCAATAATGGAAAACCTATTGATAATAAAAATTTTCTTAATAATACATGCCTTGAATACAAAGGAATTGAATGCCAAACGAATCCAATAATCAAAACTCATTTACCAATCAATTTATTGCCGTATAATAAGTCGACTAAATATGTGATTGTGTTAAGGAATCCAAAAGACACCTGTGTCTCGTATTATAGTCACATGAAAATGAGATTTGAATACGATTTCAATAAATTCTTTGAGCACTTCATTAGCGGACAAATTCCTTACGGCGACTATTTTGAGCACATTATGTCTCTCTGGACTCATAGGTCTGAACAGAATTTCTGCTTTTTATTCTACGAACAAATGATAACTAATACCAGAAAAAGCATTCAAACTTTGGCACAATTTTTGGGACCACATTATACACAGATTCTGACAGCAGATAATGAACTCATTCTGAATCAAGTTCTCAATTATTCAACACTTGATTACATGCGAAATGATTTGATTTCAAATGAATATATAGTTCGCAAAGGAGTTGTCGGCGATTGGAAACAACATTTCAATGAAACACAAAGTGATTTAATTGATAAGAAATGTGAGCTCTATTTCAAAGGATCTGATTTACAAAACATTTGGACGGATGTAATGAAATGGTAATACAGAATCTGTATTACAGATAATAACTGCTTTTATTTAATAATAAATTACTTTCAATTTTAACGGATTTTCAGTACAAAAATGAATAAAACAAATACAAAGTAATGGTTAATTAGAATTCCAGTGAAAATGTTTTCAATTGAAATCACATTTGGATTATTTGCCAATACTTTCGATGGAACCGTTGCAGAGAATGCCGTCGAAGAGGAAGAAGTTTCTGATGGGACTATCCTTTTGAGAAACGGCACGAATCACGTCTTGACCTAAAACTCCGCCCACAATAGCGCTGACGGGACTTAACTGCCCGAAGACCTCTTTGTGCCAATCCTTGTGTTTGATTATATTGTCGTCGACTCCCAGTCTTTCGATCACTTCTTTCTGCAATTTTTCCAATTCTTTGATGTCTTCGTCGCGAGAATCGGTCGATGGATAGCGAGAGTGTTTGTCACAGAACTCAAGGATTATATGAGTTATAATGAATGTACTACTCGTCCGTTTGGTGAGTCCATAGCCAGCCTTTCCTGCCTTCACGGCCAGCGCCGTCTCCAACGGCGTGTAACTTATTTTCTGATCAATTATATGAATAAAACTGCAATTCATTCATAATATCATCCATTCATACCTTTTGGACGATTTGTTTGGTTTGCTCTTCGAGTTTGGCTTTCTTTTTGATGGGTTCGTAATCAGTGACAGTAATTGTCACGTCTTCGGCCTTCACTTCCTCTCTAAATGAGTTTCAAATCGATAATTGCATCAAATATGGGATCAAATGGTGATAACAAATGAATGAATACTCAGCAAAGTATGAATGGTCTGAACCCAAGTCAGTGAACGTGAAGCCAAATGAACCCCAAATAGCGGTCGCGAAGAACTTGATGTTCAGTTCATTGCAGATTCGGTTCACTTTAATCATGGTTTGCTTGTCATGATTGGCCACAATCACCACATCATAGGCCCTAAAGTAATCCACGTCTTTGTCTTTGAGGGAAGTATTGTCGCAATTGACGGCCACATTAGGGTTGAGTGATTGGACCAACTCTTTGGACACTTGGGCGCGATTTTGTCCGATCCGTCGCTTTGTGAACAGATTGGAGAGAGTGTCGGACGCGTCGACCATCTGGTCGTCCAAAAGAGTGATGCCTTTGACGCCCGACAGCACTATATTCTTGACGGCCTCAGAGCCCACGCCATTCACGCCCGCCATCAAGACATTAGCGGTCCTCAGCTTCTTCTGAGCCGAAACCCCCCACAAACGGATTTGTCGGTCATAGAGGGCCGCCTCCTCTTCACTCATCGCCACCTCTTTGTCGGTCTTGTCCTTCACATCGACCGCCAACTGGTGTCCCGTTTGTGGCAATACTTCACACATCTTCACACACTTCAAGACAATTAGACAACAATTGAGTTGAAAGTTGTGTTCAAAACGCCGATTGTTTGCCTCCAATGCACTCAATGTGTGACGAATTTCTGTTNACTGGTGTCCCGTTTGTGGCAATACTTCACACATCTTCACACACTTCAAGACAATTAGACAACAATTGAGTTGAAAGTTGTGTTCAAAACGCCGATTGTTTGCCTCCAATGCACTCAATGTGTGACGAATTTCTGTTGACACATTTGCTGTGAATCTCATTGAAATCATTCACAAGATTTCTCACTAAACAAACACTTACAGCAAGTTTTACTACAAATACAGTATACATAACGTCTGATTAACTATAAGTTAGAAAATGATTAATTAATTGTCGATAAAGTGTTTTAATTATAGAAAACTTGCATACAATGAACAAAACTTATCTGTAAATTGTTTTCAATACAATTCAGTTGAGTTTAGTTTCAATTATATTTCTAATGAATGGACAGTTGTATTGAATTACAGGACGTATTGAATGCATTGAATGTCTGAGTGTTTGTGTCACACGTCTCACACATTGTGGTCTTGTTTTGGTTGACATCTGATCCCACGTGAAGACATTTCATCGAAATGTTGATCGAAAACAACGAAACGGTGAGTGGTGTGAGCCGTGGATCAGTTGATTATAACGATGTCATAATTGATGTGCATTTTGTTGTGATCGGTGGTGTCATCGGTGGTGCAGTTCTTGAGCGAAATGACAAAACTGTTTCACGCGAACCAAACAAAAGGCGGATCACTGTATATAACGATGAAGAGGTTGGAGCCAAAGGACCAGAAGCTCAAGAGGAAGAAGCCATCGACGAGACCGCAGACGAAGAAGACGGCCACCGCTAAGCCCAAGACCGAGACGACCAGTCAGTCGTCGACACAGCCCTCTGAGAACAAGTGTCTCATTCGTGTCCATAACAGCAAACGCAAGATCTCGACGGTTGTGGCCGCGAGAGATGTCAACAAATTTCAACTCGTGAGCTCTGATCCCACCATTTGATTGTAATATCATTTGTAACCATTGATTGATTTGTGTGAAGGCATACGCGAACCTAATTAAAGGCAATCTGTTTGGACTCAAGAAGAAGGATAATAAGAAGAAAAGTGGACTCAAATCAAAGGCCACTCAATAAGTATTTATTGATTTTTTCATTTTAATTGAGTCTATATTTGATTTCAACAATTTGTTAATATTTTCAATCAATTGTTAACATCTTTTTCATTAGATATTTATATTAAACACAAAATTAAATCTTTTTTTCAATTTTTGTCAATTTTTTAATAAATTAAGAAATATTTCCAATATATTGAAAGTAAATCTTTGTTTCGATTAAATTACAAAATCCTTGTCTTATATAATAAACATTTGGTTTATATAATAAAAATAGCAGTTTTCCAGGCATTCATTCATCGATAGCTGTGTTGTTTTGAAAACAGAATTTTGTTTGAAATGTTTTTGTGGTAAATCTCATAAAATGTGCGATAAAAACATAGTTAAATACCATTTAAAGTTAGACATTATACGAAACAAAACCCAAACAATTAGTATTAAATTTCATATAATTAGAGAATTAAAAGGATATCGAAGTATTGAATTTCATTGAAATGTATTTCACTCAATAAATGAATAATTGGATGAAAAGCACACAAAAATTCAAAACAAATACAACAGAAATAGAATTGAATGAATGAAAGTGTTGTGTTGACTGCTATTCACGTAAATCTTGACAATAAGTTAATTGAAAAACGAATCACTTTTATCGCGTGTAATAAACTCTGTAATAAAGTGTTTTTGATCGCCAAAGAGAGTATGAATTATCGAATTTCAACAAATAGACGCCCGAACCGGGATAGACGTGGGAACCACTGAATACTTCTTCGTGAGAATCCCTTCGATAGATAGGAATGATTACACTTATGGGCGAACTGTCTGTTTGGCTCTTAGGAGACATGGCCTCCTTTTCCGGGTCCAGTGAAGCGCCCTTTTCTATATCGTTAGGCAAAGCTATTTCACCTGAAATGACAACACATTCTAAGTATCAATAGATTTAGTGAGAGTTCATCCAAACCTTCCTCTTCATCCTCGTCTTCATCTTCACTTTCGCTGATGTGAACCGACACCTGATTGCCGGGATTTTTGGTCCATTCAAATAGTAATCCGAAACCGATATCATAGCTATCGGTAGAGAATTCCCAGAAAATACAGGTGCCGTCCCTATGAGTGGGCACCCGTACGGTAACGATCTCTCCGTGTCCTACTTTGATGATACCGTCGCCCCCTTCCGAGCGAATCGACTCCTTGAAGAGTGCGATGTCCTTCCGGGTCCACATCGAGGCGCCCGCTATCGGACCAAAACTCTCATCTTCGGAGTCGCTCTCAGAGCCAGTGGTCGGCTCCAAGTGGTTGTTGTGCTGGTCGTCCGGTGCCATCATCTGTGGCTCCAGTGTAACGGTTTGTGTGACTAAAGTATTTGATTGCGAGTTATTTGTCGGCCTAACAGTCGTCTCGTTGTTGACGAAATTGTTTTTCGTGTTATTCATGTTCTGGTTGTGAGTCCGTGTGAGCTGTTGTTCCCCTAATTGTAGCAAATATTGCTGATAATGTTGTTCTTGTAATTGACGGATCAAATCGTTTTGTTGCTCAATATTTCCCGGATATTGTTGTTCGGCGTAAGACTTAAATTGTTGTATCGTTTGTCGATTGAGGGCCTCTTGAATGGCACGTCTAGTCATTAAAATATAATAAAGTTTTACATAAAATGTTTTATATAGCAATGAACTAATAGTTATCAAAAGTAAATTGGTGACACAACTCACAGTGTAATTGAGTTTCAGTTCATTATTTGTTACGCTATTAAATATAACTTAAGACTTATTGTAAGATCTATTAAGGGATTGACATTTGTGTCAATTGTTTACAAATATTTGATCTATAATTTGGTGGACAAACGCAATGAAAGTAATGAATAAAAATAATAAAAACTGTTTGCTTTTAGCGGTACTAAAAGTGTACTAAAGGAATGGTACGATAAATAAAAGATAATTAACAGTATATAAGCCTTAAGTAATAAAAGACATCAAAAGTCAGATCATTAGATGCGCTAAAAATGGTAACTAATGCTTAAGAAACGTATATATTATAAGCGAATGAACGGATCGATTGAATGATCGCAAAGAGCGACAAGTGATGGCAGAACTCATATCATATGTTGCGATAACAACTCACTTCTGTTCCTCCCGTTCCCTCGTCTCCCGTTCCGAAGCCCTCTTCAACTCCAACTCCAATCTCTCCTTTTCGTGCAACTCTTGGGCCCTCTTGTCCTCCAACTCTTGTGCCTCTCGTCTCAGTCTTTCCTTTTCGTCGAAATCCAATTTCATTGCTTTTACGTACGGATCAAACAGTGGACACAATTGGTTCAAAAGTTGCACAAAACCTCTTTGCGCCGACTGTTTGTCCGTATTTATCAGAGATATCCACGAATTTCTGTGTAAATTATCACAAAACTCGTTACAAATGCATTGATGGACACAAAGATGAGGACAAACCGGCGATCTTTGCCGACGATATCGAGAGTACCCAACGGTTTGGCTTTATTTGTGTCAAAATTGCCGTATTTTTCTTGTAGTATAAAAGCCATGAATTGGTTGCGAGTGTCATATGTCGGGTGAAAGGCTTTGCTCTCATTGTCTGCCAATTAACACATCCAGTGATTATGACATGAGTGGTAAAAGTGTGCCGAAGACTACAAACCTCTGTAGAACTTAATGGCAATTCTGTACAGTTGTGTCCAGTCATCCAACGCCCATTTGGTCACCAAATCGTCCACTTCTGTGTCTCCATTCACTACGAGTGCACTCTTATGGCCGGTGGACTCGTTTTGGTTCACCGTTTCACTCATATTTCAAAGTCAAGTCAATGTGTGGTTAGTATTGAGTGAGAAGTGAGACAACACTACTGACAGTCAAACACTGAATCACAACAAACACTGCACATAGACTTGCGATACGTTTGCAGACTAACAGATGTCAACCAAACCTTACACCCAATACTTCCACGTATTATACAATACATACACTCAAACACACCTATTGATACACCCATTTATATATACAGTGAAACCCCTATATTAGCACTGCTGTAATGTGTTTAAACGGATTTTGTAGAAATTAGTTGAAATTCAGGTTAAAAGAAATGCTTAAAGTTTGATTGCATTGTAAGACAATTATACTAATTAATTGGGTATTTGTATTGAAATGCCATAAGAATTGTAAATCATTTGGCAATCGCTGCAAATGAATGAATGATAAGTGAAATTACTGTAAGATTTCGATGGTTTGGATCTTGTTTGCAGATAACACATGAAATCTATTAAATAATCCATAATTGAAGACATTTATAAGGATATCATTAAAGTTATTTATAGAAACAATAGTCCACTTGTGATCCCTTCCCACCTCTTCCCACACTATTCACAAAACAGTCATTAAAGCCAAGAATTGTATGAAAATTACAATTAGTGCCTAAAAATCAATTTATTACTTTTATGACTATACTGTAGTTATTTAGTTTGAACTAATATGATAACTATTTTATACACTATGATATCTAATGTACAAGCTACAAAAAATATTATGCAAACTTTTATTTAAATATTAATAAGTTTTATATTATTTTAAATGATTCTTTGAAAACTTATAAATTAGGGATAATTTGTGTTCTCACACAAAATTGTATTTAATTACAACTCTAATACTTTTTAAATAATCTCATATAAAAACACAAAGTATTAAATTTGTGAGGTTTATCTATTAATTAACTTACATTTTACTTCCTTTTGATTATTTTGCATAAAAAGTTCTTTCAAAGCATCTTTCATTCAAAATATACAGTAAGCGAAAAATATCTCATTTAATAAAAACTTAGTTACTCTTTAAATAATATTTAAATAAATAGATTTATATTTATTTGTGTTACGAATTAATAGAAGCGGCTTATTTCATGTTATAAATGTCTGTATCATCATTATAGTGCATTATATGGGATACAGTACTCAATTTTTCATAGCTAACCAGGGTAAATATTCTGCTAAATAACTAATAATTTTGCAGCAATTGTATTTATTGAGTTGCAAATAATTTGAGATTAGTTTAATGAATCCAAATGAGTCTATAAATGCAAATATAATATATAACTTGAATAGCGATGTATTGTTTGGCGAATTGTTGTGAACTCTCATTGATGTCTCGATTGAATGCATAATTGATGATAATATGTATGGATTAAAGTAATGCTTTTAATCTGTCTCCTCTCATATTTATGAGTCCTTTTTCACTAAATTATTCATAAAAAGAGTTCATTTTATGGCATTTAAATGGAAAGCAAATGTTTATAAAAAGATGTTACAAGTATTGTAATTAATTGTTTTATATTCCCGTCATTTATTTCAATTCATTAATGAATTAAAACAATATAACATATTTTGTATAATTTTTTTGACAAAAATCATTTTTATGAAAATTGTTTTATAATAATTAATTTTAAGTTTTAATTACTTTACATGTGCTTACAATAAAGTCATTATAAGACTAAATTTATTACAGCACTGTTTACCGTTACACTAAAAAACAAGAAACTTTAAAAGTTGTATTTTAATTGTATTTTATTTACTATAAAAAATCATAACATTTTCAAATCGAGATTTTATTTCCTAAATGTTGTGATAAAAGTGTTTCCACCAAAAGGCAGAGTCGAGTGAATCACTTGTTTTTTGTTGAATACAATTCTTAACACATCTATTCATATAATAACTGTTTTCTTAAAAATTAGTTCAGTTTTGAGTTCATCTCATATTTTCATTACTTTAAGATTATATACATTATTATTGAGACTAAGGAAAAGTAATCCATAAATGAGTTGCCATTCATTGAGAATAAGTCATAAATTAGTGGACTCTTGACTTATCGTTGAGGTAAAGACCATGTCTTCAGTTATGATGTTATGGTGATAGCAACCGATGATCTCATTATTTCATAGAAATCAAAGTCAAATCATAAAACCAAATCCGATATCCGATTCAATCAATTATTTGTACACTTAATGTAGAATTGAATTAAAAAATTTTGATTTACAAACAAATGCAATGAATTTGAAGAGCAAATAGAGTGAATGAAAACTTAAAATGTATTTCTCATACAATTGTAGACAATTTGATTCCGGAGCCCAACGTATATGAGATAATGTGTGAAATGTGTTTATTAGATGTCAATGAAATCACGACTCGTTTGGCACATCATTAACATTAATCTCAACCGATTTAGATGTGAGCCCTTCTTTGTTACCGGGACTCGAGTTCTCGTATCCCTCGACAAGTGTTTGCAAAATGAATTTAATGATTATCTTATATATGGTTTCCATGTTCTCAGTGTATCTCTCATCTAATGTCTCCTTAACTGCTTCCAGGAATGGACTCTCGATTTTCTGCAACACAATTACAATTTCATTATTTATTTTATTCAATATTTTTCTTTAAAATATAAGTCTATTCACTATATTCTCACTTAAGTTTAATGTAGAATGAAAACAGTTTTCTATAAAAACAATCATTTGAATTGTAACAAAATACTAATACTACACAACAATGTATGCTATTGTACAGAATATTCTATATGTACTGTATGTATACAGTATGTAGAGTATATGGAAATGAATGGTTACCCAGAAGTATTCCTTATGAAATCCGGGCACTTTATGGTGTAGTTTTCCGATTGAGTGCAAGTATTCAATGAAATAGTCGACGTTTTCAAGTGAATTGATGGCCTCATCCAAGGAAGTCATAACAAGGGACGCGTGTTCTGCTAATTCCATGCTTTCCATCTGAGACTCCTTTGTCTTCAATGTCTGGAATTTCTCGAACAGATTCAGTAAATCGCGATTCTCTTCGAATAATCTGACAAATGGACACAAATTATAGCATAATATCATTAGATCTTACATAACAATCATTTGTAAATAGGAATTGAGGTTATGTTATGGTCTTATGTAATACACTCTCTATTGTAGTCTCACTCTTCTCATCCATTCCCATGCATCCCAACCTATATAATACAGTACTGCACTAATCATATACTAATAATACTTTAGCAAAATCGTTATTTGCCTTCATTTCGTTCAGACGATATTGAAATATATTTGAATTCACTTTTTTGGAGAATATTCTAAAGAAATGAATTTCAAGTAATACACAGAACTCTAATCTACGGCTCACTCACTAATAATCAATTTATAACAAATTGAACAAAAAATCTCATTACATTATTTTCATTTAAAACAATATTGCATTTAACGGTAATCTATTTAAGGTATTTGCATATTTATGAACACTACAGTATTAAATTCAAATGCTGTCTCTCTCGCCCAATCCTTACAATTACTAATAAAAATGATTTACGGTAATGCTACAAAAGTATAATGAATAACAAATTCATGTCTATTGAAACAAAAATAAATATATGTTGCAACTTCTTAAATGCTAGATTAGTTGACTGTATATTAGAGATAATGAGAATTTTAAAGAATGTATTTTAGATTCACAAAGAATTTTGTCTCGTTTTAATGAGAAATTTGTTTAATTGCATTCACAACTAATTAAAGAATTACAACAGAATTTTTGTTTATTTATTTTATTGTCCAACAAATTTTATGCTAACTTCTCTCTCTATCGTTAAACTATCATATAATTAGAATATTCTTGAATTCTTATACAATTTTAATATTTCAATAAATAATAACTAAGCGAATAAAGTGTTTAATATAATAATGTAACAAAGCAAATTTAATATAAAATTCTATGGAAATGTAAATTATTATTCAGATTGTCTTTCATATAAAAGTCAAATGTGAGCCAAAAATAATATTCTATTCTATTAATACATTTATACATACAGTAAGAACTTATGAAATATATTATTCAAACACAACTCCAATAAAATGAGATATTTAGTGAATATTTATCAAATTTAAAGCTATGATTAAACAAATCATTGAATTTTAGTGCCCATAGTGTCGGCTCATTTAAACTATACTTTGTACTTGTACTATACAAAATATGGCATTCATACAGAATATACACAAAATATGTGTATGTTTATATTTAAAAACCCATTTATTAATAAACTTGTTTTTTAAAGAGATTCAACGATTAAGTGTTTTACTCCAATGAAACAATTTATTTATTTATATTTGCCAATAATATAAACTGTGAAAAACATTTAAAAGTTATAGCAATAAATATCATTTTTATTAATTAATAGATTACTATATTAATGAAAATAGATTATAACACAGAAATACCATTGCTTTAATGTAAATGCAAAGTAATTTGAACAAATTTTTATATTAATTTGAATAAATTATGTAATATTTCATTATGTTTAATGGAAAAGTACAATAATCTGAATTCATCAATGTGTGTCTATAGGTTATTTGGATAAAACTAACATTGGATTAATCTATATACTGTATTTCCTGAATTAAATCAATAAATACATCATTCACTATAACTTATTAGACAAAGAATTTAATTTTAAAAAATTAAATATTTGAAAACATAATTTACTAAATATTAATTTAAGTTTATTAAAAAAAATTGAAAAATAATTATAACTAAATAAATAGTTCTGTGATAAAATTATAATTAAATTATTAATTTTAATTCTAAGGATTTTAATTCAAATTGTGTATACAATCAATGAGTTGAGTGAAAATAAAAAAAAAGTAAATAATTAAAACTAAAAGTCACAAAATTATTTGAGTAAAAAAGATTAAAGGACTTAAATGTATTGATTTGATAGTAATTTATAATTTGTTTTGCGAAATAACAGACCCATGAGATCCATAATAATATTATACAATATAAAGAAAGATATATATTAATGAATGTTTGCTTTCATAGTTTTCACGCCAAATATCTCTTTTAGAGTTTTTCATTAATAACACAAAAATTATAATCAAAGGGAAGATATAATTCATGGAAACAAATATATAAATGAATTGTTGGTAAGAGAAGGAAAGTATAAAAACCAAAACTTGTGGACAAAAGGCATTGAAGATATCAGTCAAATGTGACCCAAAGCTGTATTCAGTGAACAAGAAAAGAGAGAAAATACTTTTTGTTTGATTTGAAATGTTTTTATTTGATTGAATGTAAGAATAGAAAGGCTCCTATTGTTTAAATATATTTCAATTGCTATAGAAATATAACTAACGCTTAACTCAGTTATCGATGCGATTTGGGAGATGTCTTACCATTGAATAGCATTTTACATTATTGTTGACAAATACGAGCGCACTGTCAGCTCTTATTAATAAATCGCTATAAATAGGCTAAGAATTGACACAATAGTAGAGTATGTGTGCGAATGACAATCACACCGATAGGTCCAACCAAAGTAGACCAATAGTCCAATAGACCCATACATTCATTCATTCACTCATACATTGAGATGTATTTCACAATTCTGTAGTAATTCCTCACAATTCTGTAGCCATTCCTCACAATTCTGTAACAATTCTGTTCAGACATCGATAGCACAGCTTTGCCTGAGTTTGCAACTCAAACATCCAAAATAATATAATATACTCTGTATTGTGTGACAAACTGACAAAACATTTGAGTCGATATTATCGACTCACAAAGATATTCATCGATGGCTGTGATTGTGGGCCATAACTGGCATCGAATAGCCGTTGCCTTTGACACCACCATTGTATAGGAAGTGCAAAGAACTGTCACATTTGTGTTCACCTAATCATACACTCTATTAGACATACTTATGGCACACTTTATTCACACTGAGAACTAGCAACCGATCAATTTGCTATTCAAAATCAATACCAAAATATTCACTTATTTTATATACACTTCCCTTCAAGTTTGAGATAAAAAGGCGAAAATTAAAATAAAAAGTTGTGAATGTATTTCACAAAAGCCTTTATAAGTAATTGATTGTCCGAAATGAATATTTTATAATTCATGGCTTCACTATTCATTGCAATATATGATATAATACAGTATTAGATCTTATTTTAAAATTCATAACAATTTGTTTTTGAGTATTTGAGACAAAAATAGCTGAAACTTGTATTTAAAACAAGGAGTTGAGAGAAATGTATGCTTTTTATTTTATATGACTTCATAAAACACAGTATTTTTTCACTATTATAATGACCAATGCATAGGAGACCAGAATTAATACGATTAATAAATATTGACCAAAAGATTTATAAATTGTATTAAATAAATATGTTTTAGATTTAAGGAAGGAATTAAAAATGATATATATTTTACACAATATTGTAATACATGTATATGTCTTTGAATTTAATTAATGACTACATTGGCTATAATGTGATGTATTTTAATTAAATTTAGCTTTTCGTACAAATTGCTGTTTTTGTCGCCAAACATTAGTTAATATAAATATTCGTTAACTATAAAATCAAACAAAACATTATTTAAAAACATATTTTTCATTATGAAAAGCTCATTATTTTTTAGATCAATTGTTTGTGTGGTCTCTCTTTAAACACGACTAAAAAGCTTGTATTAAAACTATTGGAAAAATAACATCAATTTCATTGATCACGTCTTGTGTCTTGAAAAGGGCTATAAAAAGATTTATGAAATGGAAAAAAGCAAATAAAGTATCAGTTATTTACAGTTATTTATGATTTAAGGTTTAGCCAACAAATAAATAATTCATTTTATCGTT
>CAJPVJ010001149.1:0-15574 GCA_905397405.1 Oppiella nova | reverse complement strand
TCTCTCTCTCTCTCTCTCTCTCGACTGTATTTTGTTGTTTCTGATGATAATTGAAATGCATTTTTCATTTTCACTGGAATTACATCTCAGACCTAATATTATAATCACTGGAAATCTCATAAGAGATTTCAATTCACTTTTCCAGACATACAGTCAACACTCGCTATTAATATACCTAGTAACTTACTTATTAAATCATACGTTTATTATAACAGAATTTATAATAAACTATCTTAGATATAGGAGTTGTTAATAAATTAAATTGTTTGTTTTATTATTATTATTTAGAATAAACAATATTATTAAAATATATATTGCTTTGCTTGTTCAAATAAATTTTATAAATTTTACATATAGTGTAATAAATTTTAAATTTAATTAACAAAATGTCACAATAGTATTGATGTAAATTTCAAAGTACTGTATAATTAAAATAATTATTAAAATCCAAGTCTAAGATAGTTTATTATAAATTCTGTTATAATAAACGTATGATTTAATAAGTAAGTTACTAGGTATATTAATAGCGAGTGTTGACTGTATGTCTGGAAAAGTGAATTGAAATCTCTTATGAGATTTCCAGTGATTATAATATTAGGTCTGAGATGTAATTCCAGTGAAAATGAAAAATGCATTTCAATTATCATCAGAAACAACAAAATATAGTCGAGAGAGAGAGAGAGAGAGAGAGAGAGAGAGAGACTTTAGTACATGTATTAAGGCTTAAGTATTTTTGAATGAGAAATATATTCGTGAAGCAAAACATTATAATAAATAAAATGCTTGAAAAATGTTCACAAAAATGCTTGTATTGATTATTTCCCGGCACTAATTCCGTGTCTAAAACTACTCTACTTTCAGTGCAAACACACTGTAATAGAAAAATGTGAAATCAATTTATATTTGACTGTAATTTTCTAATGAGACATAATATTTCAATTTAATGTGTATCACAATTGTATTGATTATATACACACTGAGTATATAAATAAGGGACACATTAAACGATTTGTTTGCAAACTAGCAACTCGTATGCCAATCCTATTATGTGTGTACAGAATATTCGTGACATTAATATATTGCACGAGAATGTGATATAAAAATGATAAGAATTTTAGACAGAATTTCACTGAATATATGATATTATATAATAAGTCTCTCTCTCTCTCTCTCTCTCTCTCTCTCTCGAAGTGTTTCTCATAGAAAAGCGAAACAAAAAAAGTTTTTCACAATTTCTTATGCATTCACTTGTTTACTGTCATAGGATAGGATCTGGGTATCTAAATATAATCCTAGATATAGGTATGGGAAAGGGGTCCAATCGATAATTACTTTATATTATACTCTAACAATAGCATAGCCTTTTTAAATAATAACAATTATTTATATAATAATTATCTGAATAAAGGACTTTAAATTTATATACATTTGCAATGAAAATAAAATTATTTCTACATTTTGTTATAATAACAGACAATAAAAACCTTAAAAAATATGTTTTTGACAACGAATTAATACCATGTTTAATGTTATGCAACAATTTTATTTGCTATCATTAAATGTTTGTTTTTTGTTGTAGATATACGAATAGTTTTTTAAAAGTACACAAAATATTTGTTCATTAATGTTAAGTGAGTATAATAAAAATAAGTCTCTCTCTCTCTCTCTCTCATTCTCTCTCTCATATTTAATTCTTACGGAAAATAGTTATGTTTTTATCACTTGCCGTAAAAATGTATTAAAATTATTGCAAGAATTTTCGAGAGAGAGAGAGAGAGAGAGAGAGAGAGAGATAATATAAATACATACATAATGTCCATACATTTGAATAACTTTCAGACAAAATCCTATGTCATATGATATGCAATAATACAGTGGAAAGTCTGATATAAACACCACATTTATGGGTAGACTATGTTGTGTCTAAGACTCAAATAATATAACATACAATCATATCGTAAATATAAGTTTAATAAACTTTATTGTGATTCAAATGCATACCATTTTGGACACACGATTACCATCACAATAGACAACTATAGGTACCATAGAGTAGGTGTCCCCAAAAATATTACATAACTATCATCCCTTTCCCCGTCAATAATACAGTACACTATTATTTAGCATAACAAAAAATGTGCTAGCACACAAAATATTTCACATTAATTTCAGTTTAACAATAAGTTGTTTTTTCACACGAATTATATTATCATCCCTTTCCCTATCATCCCCGTACCGATAGCTAATTCATGAGAACTATTCCCAAGTAAACAGATTTATATTGAAATGACATTTCACCTTTTTTTATTTGGTGTTAACTTCAGTGCTAATCAAATGTGAAATATTTTTATTAAGCAAAAAAATTTCGCATAAATTCGCCTAAAATTCTCTCTCTCTCTCTCTCCATCATCTCTTTCCTCCTCTTCCCTTCTATACATCTCTTTACTCTTTCTATTCTCTCATTTGCTTTTCTCGGAACAAAACTTATTTCTTTTTGCACACGAATTGCATGACTTGAATCCGCAATCACTACTTCATTACCAACACTACCACTACTACTGCACTACTCTATACACTACATCCAACTGTTTGCTGCACTACTGTATTACTACTTATACTCTAATTCTAACAAAAACTAACAAAACCTTCATTTATTTCTACTCTAAAACATCATTTTTTGAATAAAAATTTGCAACATTTCGAGTAATAGTTGATATCCATAATTGATTTTCTATACAACGGGTTTCTTTACAATTTAAACTTATATATTATATATTACATATAAGTTATATATAATGATAAAAATATATAAACTTCTTTAGTTATGTTCGAGGTTTTATGTTGTTATATTAGGATTGAACCAAATTCAATAAGATAATACCGTTTGAATAATGTGAATTAATAATGAAAATTAGTCATTTATCATTTAGTATAAGTAGTTTATCTATTTTGAAAGAATTGTATATTAATTTATATTATACAGTAGTTTCATAGAATAACGCATTTAAGACTTTGTGTTTCAATAGTTTATTAAGTTTATCATTAAAAAGGAGTTCAAAATTTAAGATAATAGCCACACGTTTTCGGTCGTCACTGAGACCATCATCAGGGCTAAGATGTTAATTGAGATCATTTATATGATTTTTGTTTAACTAATGTTTGAATTCTGAGGAATAATGCTTGTTCAAATAATAGATTTCCAAAATGATGTAGTTTTTTATACATTGTAATATTAAAATTTTAGATTTGAAACAGTTAAAAATGTAGATTTGAATTTATTTTTAAAAACACTTATCATGCAAACACGTATTTACAAATTGTAAGAATTGTGGAATTTTAATACGTTAAAATGATAGGCAATAAATATATACAAAAAATAATCTAGCACTAAACAAGTCATCACAGAATATATAATAACATTTAAATGCATTTCATATGTAACTCAATGGCCGCTACAGTAAACACCATCATAATAACCAAGTTACTTTTAGAAATATACTTATTATGCCTAGATACATAATAAACGCATATAGGAATTGTTTATAAATATCACAACTATTGTATTAATAAATAAATTAATTTAACATGTATATTTATCAGTTTTAAATGCTAATGTATCATAGTAAATATTCTCCAGAATATACTGTATATGCATTTTTTATATAAAAACATTAACGCTGTCACAGGGACTACAGTATAGTTTTGTATTCATACGTAAAGTGAGTATTGATTTTAGCATTGACTTCAAAAATAGGCCTAAAATAGGAGTCGAGTCTTGAAAATTGAAAAAAGAGTGACTTTTTTATTGCTATTTTCGGAGCACTCGGAGGAACACTTGCCGTGAATATACCGGTGCCTACCATAAGGAGTGGGGAATGGGAGGGGAACTACACATTAGTGTTTTGTACGGTGTTTGCATTTTGTAAGTTTGCACATTATTTGTATAAAGTGTTGACTGAATGACAAAAATAAATTTGATTATAAAATTATTTTTAGACAAATAATTAGTTTCTTAATAAAACTAATTTTTATAAATGTTACTAAATTAATCGAGGCTATTTTATTGCAATTGAGTATATTGTTGTATACATTTGTTGCAAGATCTGTTTTAAATAAAATACAAATTAATTTTACATATATATTATGCATTTTATACATACAATAGAATGTCGACAGAATATTCTGTATACAAAATATTCTGTGATTTAACCGGAATTTTGTTTAAAACTAGACATAAGAATATTCTGTGCATAAGAATAATGTTTTAATGAAATTCTCTCTCTTTTTCTATTATATGTTTGGCTCTTATTTTGAATGCTATTTAGCTATTGATAGCTCACTCATGGAAAGTACATTCAATTTATTCGTCTCTCTCTCTCTCTCTCTCTCTCTCGCTCTCCAATAACTATTAAAAGCAAAACACAATTGAGATGAGAGTGAGTGAGTCGATGGATGAGAGAGAGAGAGAGAGAGAGAGAGAGAGAGAGACTGGAAGGGAAAGGAATGGGAAGTAAACAGACAAGTCGTTTACCCCTCCCCACCATTAAGTGCCTGTCCTTTAATGCCATCACCGGATAAATCACATTAACATTGAAAGTGATTATCATTTCTACACAACACAATAGTTTGCGTCTAAAATCTCTCTCTCTCTCTCTCTCTCTCTCTCTCTCTCTCTCCACACAATATTTTCTCATTAATTATAATAGTGTGAAAACATTGGCCCAACGATTGAGTGAAATAAATATTGAATTCGCAGTTATTTTGTGTTGATTTGTATTTTACAGACTATACGACACATTCAAATGACTAAATAGCGTATCATTTGTTAAAATAATAGGAAATGTCTTAATGTTTGCGCAAAATAAATGAAAGCAAATAAATGGTTAATTTAGACAAAAAACACTTTATTAGCAAATATATAGTATACAAGTTGTATAATAAATTAAATTTATTAGATTTAAAAATGTTTGCCCAGATAATTAATGTGGAAATTATATACAAGGATATCCGTTATAGTCGTATATTAAACAGATTTTATTTGATAAGATATGAAATTAAATAAATAATTTTGCTCGTGAATGAATATTTATTAGCTATATTAATATATCATCAGCGTAAATAATATTTATACCAATAGTGTGCCATACTAGCGTATAAATTTTATAATATAATTTTATATATAAAACTTAAATTAACATTAAATTAATCACATTTTTATTACAAAATTTAAAAGTTTAACAAAAAAATTATGAATAAATTTCTCATTAATTTTTTTCATACATTCACTTTTGCGCTCCCATTATAACCACTCGTATATATACACTGTATCTAAATCCCGGTGTTTAAAGGGATGAGAGATTTAGAGCACCGGTACGTGTGAGGGTTGTGAAGGGGTCTGTGAACTGGAGTTTCTCATTGTATTTATTATACGGTTTTTTAGAGAGAGAGAGAGAGAGAGAGAGAGAGAGACTGATAGATAAGGCACTTATGTTTTCTAATGGATTTATAATATGTGAGCCCACTATGTATGGCACACATACGGTAAATAATACTTGGGGAACAGCACCGGTAGTTCACTATATATATGTAAAATATCAATGCGATACATAAGATTAAACGGTCTGACATTTTAAGCATAATATATGATACGATATCATAATGTATGCTCTAGTACATTTGTGGGCTGTTTAACAGTTTTTATGTTTTTTAATTATTCATTAGATGTGTCTGTTTTTTGATTGAATGCTGATAAACGTTAGGGTAGTTTTTGTTTTTTGCTCAGGGATAGTTCACTGTAACGGGAGTGAGAGACATACATTTTTACAGTGAATAATGTTATGTAAATATCGCAATGATTAATGATATATAAGTAGTCTCTCTCTCTCTCTCTCTCTCGACAAATGCTAATAAATGGTGAGAAAAAACATTTTTTGCTATTCAAATAAATTTAATTTAAAAATAATGCAAATATATATCATTTTGAAAAAATATTTTTCCATTTTCATATAATTTTCTAAAAACTTGAAAATACTTTTGAATGTAAATTAAATACTTGTTGTGAGTTCACAACAATATATAAGCAAACAAACAGTTTTATAACCAAATACTTAGTAAATATTTTTTGGGATAATATTTAATATATTTTAATATAAGTCGAGAGAGAGAGAGAGAGAGATGTTTAGGACATTAACTGAAAAATATTTTCTGAATAAGACATATGATGTGTATATTTCCCATATATTTAATACACTGTATATTCACTTACATTATCGTAAAGTAGAAAGTTTTTAGTGAATAAAAAACATTTATTAATATTAACTCACAATCTCTAACAGTGTATATAAGTGTATATAAATGTATATTATGTAAGTATAAAATATAGACAATTTTCCCCTGAATATACATCTCTTATACAATATAAAATAGTGTAATGTTTAAAGTGAATAGAAATCAAGAATATTCTTAACAGAAAAAAGAAATATTTTAATGTATTTGTTAGCGAATAGAGTGTATGGGAGATCAAAGCTACCAGTGCTGATAGGGCACTGGTATGTGCGAAATATTATCACATTTGAATGCATATTGAAATTCATTTTTATTTTCCGAGAGAGAGAGAGAGAGGGAGAGAGAGAGAGGGAGAGAGAGGGAGAGAGAGAGAGAGAGAGAGTTGAGAATTAAGTTTAAGAATCTCATTGATGTGTGAATAATGTAATTGAAATGCGAGTAAAATATATATATAAACAGAATATTCTGTGCATTCATTTCAATAACAGAATAGAATTTAATGAATTCAATATCAAAAACACACAGAATTTTTGATACATTTCATTTTTGGTATAATAGACATCGTAATGAAAAAAAATTAAATTATATACTTATATCATTAATACTGTACTTTATTTAATAGCTAATATATTACCGTAAATTACATAATAAAACATTAAATTAACTAAAGCTTCATGATAAAAATATGCTATTAAACGTGATAATAAATTGTTTAATAAAATCTCTGAAAATTAAATAGAGATAACTGTATATGAAAAAAGTGATGGACTTTTAAACAAACATTTATTACATTTCCTTTGATTATAAGTAAGGATGTTAATGTAAATATTTGTGAAATATTTCAGAATTTTAATAATAATATATAATCTACTATTATAATAATATATAAACTAGTTTTATTGAATTAATAAACAGGATAATTATTTTTATTTTGTTAATCTTAAATAACTAAAATTATTATTAATTAATTAATTATTTATAACATAATTTAATATTATATACAATTAACTACAAAATAGTTTATTAAAATTTGCAAATACTTTTATATTAACATTGTAATTGTACAATAATAATTAACTTTAACTTATCACCGTAAGATATTTATCATATAAACTAAAATAGTATTTAAGATTTAAAAAAATGTTACTTGATCATCCTATTATCTAACATCCCTATACAACATAACGTAATAGTAATCGAGTTTTTGTGCACAAAAAAAATCAAAAGAAATATAAAAAATCTTTTTTCGATGTTATTTAATACCAAAAGTCTTATTCTCGAGTCTAATATCATTTTCTTATTTATATATATATTTTTGCAAAACCAATAGAAAAGACATAAAACTTCTTTCCCATCTCCCGTTCCCTTCGCATCCCTTTCCCATTCAATTCGTGTGTGTCTTATATATGTATTGAGAGTAAAAGAAATACTTTTAGTTTATCTCAAGATTCAGATTCAGACACACAGTGCGAGTGATATATATCTATATATAGCTTGATATATACGTATAGAATATACAGAATATTCCTTAAATAATATAAATGTATCGAGACTTGAGATGAGATGTGTATACTGTATGTGTGTTCGCCAGTGAGTGAGTGGAATGGGATCTAATATTATTGAGGGGAATGGGAGGGTAGGACTCCGAGAGATAGGGAGAGAGAGACTCTCAAGAAAATCATGAAAAATGGTTGAAACTCATGGAAGACGTGGGGATGACTGAGATGTTGCGGTAGACACGAGAGTGAGAGAGAGAGAGAGAGAGAGAGAGAGCACAGGGATGTGCGGATAGGGATGAGTAGATGGAAATGCTATCAAACATAGTATAATGCAATTCCGCACTCCATATGATGCCTACCATTGTATGAATGCATGTGTTTTTCTCGTGTAGTTATGCCAAAAACGGCAAACAATTTGCGTTTTTATTGCCTCAAGAATTGTCTTATCGTTTGCTAAATATTGTAATATTTTTGTTGTTGTCTTAAAGCATAAAATAATTGATAATTTATTTCCCAATTATTTATGTTCATAATTTGACATAATTTACAATATACTCTATCTATTAATTTATAAAATGTATCATGCACTTTTTAAGTAGCTATATACAAAAATTCAGTTTAAAATAATCAGAGTTTTTACAGTAATTGTTAACATATTATACGCTAATATTAAACTGACACAGATTAAAAAATAATTTTACTATACCAATAACTGTAGTATACTTTAATTTTTTATATTAGCTTGAATATTGATTAACTTATTTTTTTTATATCGTTGTATGTTTTTTGTTATATACTTAATATGCAATTAATTATATGATTGCTGGTAAGATATGCGAGTGGCATATACGCCCCAAACCCTTACAGCCCCTTCACAATCAAAATGTCAATTAATTATAATTGAATTGAGATTTTGTATTGAGTTTAATAAATATAATCATTTAGTATATAATGTGAAGGCTTTTCACGAAGTATTTACTCTAAAGGCATTCAATAGTTTAGCAAAATATATATCTGTAATAATAAAACCAAAATTAAAACCTCTTTTTTCAATGACATGTAATATTAGATTATGAGAGAGAGAGAGAGAGAGAGAGAGAGAGTTCTGGAAATCGTTAGATATTTAGGTCGACTCTCTCTCTCTCTCTCTCTCTCTCTCTCTCTCTCTCGACGATTGAAAGATGTGTTTATAAGACCTAAAAATCTCATTAAAAACTTCTCATTCAATAAGTATTTCAGTGTTTAGTCGAGTATTCATAATACGAAAAATGCATTGAAAAAACACATACAACTCGCATAGTTATATTTAATTTTCAATTTTGAATGAATGATAGGACTGGTAGTATTAATATAATGAATAGTTTGAGTGATGGCTATAAGTAAAGGGGACAGGGATACGATGGTAAACCACTTAAAGTAGTTTAATAATAATATACTTGGGAAAAAACTACTCATCACCAAACAAAAAACAAAAACCAATATTATATTCACATATATATACTCATATAATATATGATATTCTGTATATTCTGTTAGATATATACAAAACATTTATTTAAATTATGCTTTCGTATGACTATAATTCTGATAAACAGTAATGTATAGCCATATTAAAGCATAGTTCAAATAATAGTTTTGTATACATCTAACAGATATTCTGTGAGTATTTTTTGTCACTTTAAAAATGCAATCCATGTATGCATTCAATAGTCAGTCATTCATTTGAAGGGGAAATGTATTCAAAATATAAATGTCTGTTTAGTTGGCAACTCATCACTCCATTTGGTGTTACTATTTATAAGTCAATCGCTTTTAAAAATCTTTTATAATATAATACCATTCATGCCGTACATTCACATCCCATTCCCCTCTCTCGCTAGCTATGTATCGCATGGTATGAATGGAGTGGAAAATCCTCGCGAATACTCTTAAACAGTGATATAGTCTGAGGGCTGAGTCATAGATCGTCTAAATTTTCGCAAATGGATGAGAGAGAGAGAGAGAGAGAGAGAGAGAGAGTATGAGAGAGCTGTTAGAAACAAGATTTGGAGAGAGAATAACATTGAAAAGTAATACTCTCTCTCTCTCTCTCTCTCTCTCGCGGACTGAGTGTAGAGATGAGAGACAAGGAGTCATACGGAGTGCCTGTCAGTGTATGTATGAGTACAACAGGAATGAGTGATTCACTCGCAAACAACACATCAAATACAGCGTTAGATAAATGTTTAAGAATTATGTGATAAATTGGATACCAGTGTCTTCATGACTGTCCCCTCGCTGTACACTCAATACACTATACTGTGTGCCCGAGTATTATATAATGTATTGTATATGAAATGGGAATGGGATGAAAATCAAATATACAGTGAAGTATATATACAGCCGATTGAATAGCGTTTGGACAAACATTTTACGAGAGAGAGAGAGAGAGAGAGAGAGAGAGACTCTGATAAATGATTAAATGCATAGATATACGAGAGAGCACTGGTAGCTAACACCCTACTCCTTAAACTGATATACATTTTGTTTGTTATTTACTTTATTTTACTTTTGTATTTTGTTAAGAAACTTAAAATTAAATCTCAAACTGAATTCAATTTGAAATCTAAATATAGTGTTATTAATCAAATCGATGGCACACACAAAAGGCATACATTAATAATGGTGTTAAACAACAAAAATTATGTGTATTTTTGTGATTAAAAATTCATATTTAGATTCATATTTAGTTAAAGTAAAAAAGTTTTTTGTTATTAATATTTCTCGCAGTCTTATAGCTATTAATAATTTTGTGACACTTTTTGTGCACAGAAATTGTATTAAATATCTGACAAATGGACACAAAATGCGAGTTATTTTTCACATATTGTCTAATATTTCAGACATTTTTTGCGATTCATACCAAACACTCGTATCGTATGAATAGTAGTATTAATAACGAAAAATTTTGAGCACAAAATTGAGACTAAAAAATAATTTTCACATTTCCTTCAGTCTTTGAATATCTCTCTATTATATAAAGATTTTCTTATCATTTCTTTCACTCCTTTTTTTGTCTACAATTTTTTGCTTAACTTTCGGTTTGAATACAAATAAAATATGTATTCATATGAACTATACGTTAGACTCTCGGAGTTATAGATAGGAAATATGAGACCCAATCATATACAACAAAAATATATATACAGAATATTCTTATATATATAGTGTTTGCTAAGAATATTCTGATATGGCATTAGCAACAAAAAATATATATAAGTTTTATATGCAATATATGGATGAATGTACACAAAATTATGCCAAACATTAAATACACAGAATATTCAGTAGGAATTTGATATTTGGTGAATAAATAACAAGAATATTCTGGCAAATATTCACTGGAAATACATGCTAATAGGAAATGGTTGCTGAAAATACTGTACGAAATATATTAACTAGTAATAAAAATTTAACAATTTTACAAATAAACAAAAAATAACCCATGTAAAATATAATGAGGCTCACGATAAATTGCTACTGGTAACTCGTAAAAATATTTATCTCAACAGGAAATATTATATACAAAATATTTTTGTATACATCATTCATAGGCAATAAAAGGAGTGAATAGTAAAAATCAGTGCACAAAAAATATTGAGCTAGCTTATCGACCCAATCGCTACTATTATACATAAAACTGTTTGACTACTGTCTATAACTTCTGATACCATAAGTCGATAGAAAAGGCAAAAAAGTGTTTTTTTGTTGTTTATATTATTAATGCCATAATATTATATATACAGTACTGTATGCCAAATACGATGAACACTAATGTATAGTACAGTACACTATACAGGACTGTATGCTAACTACTGGTGAACAACCATACGCTTCAATAGCTGTCATTCATTCATATATTAATAATATTATTACTTTTAGTAGATCTCTCTCTCTCTCTCTCTCTCTCTCTCTCTCTCTCTCTCTCATCCAATCTATACATAATGCCTAAGAATAAGCTCCACTTTTTATATTTATATGTCACTTCTCACTATAATCAAGCGAGTAGTCAGAGAGCACTGGTAGCTAAAACCCATTTCAATAAAAACAAACATCAAGTTCCCGGTGAATGGCAACTGACTTCTCAACGCACAAAAAGAGACTATTTGTCGTATTCATACAAATAAAATAATAAAATAACACAAAACAAAACAACTTTTGTTTAGACTTACGTAACAAACCTATCATTAAGTCTTATCACTACTGTCTCTATGCTATAGTGTTATAAAGTCTATGAGAAATAACACGTAAAACTGCGTTAATGTATAGAATTTTGACAGTTAATATAATGGAGTATGAAAACAGTGTATGTTTTTTACTATAAGGATGAGTGGGGAACGGGAGGAACGACTACTAAAATATCTCTCACAGTGATTGTCGATCTAAAATGATTGCACACACAATGAGTCCATACAAGTAATTGTAAAATCAATTTTTCGGATATAATTTTGTTTTATTGTATCCCTCTATCGCTATACTACATGAAAATCATTTAAGTATTAGTCTCTCTCTCTTTCTCTCTCTCTCTCTCTCTCTCTCTCTCGACTCACTCACATCGTTGACCCATCACTTGGGGTGAGCCTATCATTCAACATATTATATGTGATACCAAAAAATATAACTTCAAATAACGACAAGAATTTATTATATTCTTCTCTCTCTCTCTCTCTCTCTCTCACTCACTCACTCACTCACTATTACCTAACCCTCTATTGTATAGAATTTTTGTTATAAAAAAATATAAGTGAAAATTAAACCAATTGAACCAAGCTAACTTAAAAATAATTATTTTCTAATCACGTGTTATTCTCTCAGAGACCTTTACTTCCTATTTATCATAAAACTCCAATATATCGCCACAAACTTTATCTACTCGTCCACTGATTGATTGCTAAATAAAAAGGGATTCCGGGTTTTCGCAGGGGTTGGCAGTTATTGGCCGCACACTTGCCTTTCAATACACTATTTATCGCACCGACACGTACTGGTAGTCAAAAAGCAATTATATTTTCTCTCTCTCGCATACAATAGGGCTATGGGTGCGAAACAGCCGGCGCTGTATACTCTGTGAAACTGCCGGTGCACTCAATCTATCACATCTCAAAAGGGAAAGGGATAAAGTCATGGATGGATAGTGAATGGAGTGGACAGACATCTCAACAGCTCAGCCATCACGAGGCATTCGAAATATGAAATTAGAGGGGGAAAGGGATGCCAAGGCACACCCCAATTCTACATACCGCTAGCTGGTCACTTACTGTATTACCGTAGACACGAGAGTTATGCTCATATGATACACACATAGATTACCAGTAAGTGACAGGTAGTTATGTAGGGAAAGGGATGTTCCATGTGCTCTCTCTCTCTCTCTCTCTCTCTCTCTCTCTCTGCGACACTCATTCACATCCGATCTCTTAATTTGTATTCTTTTATTACATATATTTTTGTGATAAAGAATCGCAAGAATACGAGCGACATCTTATATTATTTAAGAACAGCAATAAACTTCAATATAAAAAACCATAGTGTATATTATACAACTTACTATCCGAGTGGGGTTCACTACCCAGTTGCTACACTCACTCAGCTCTCTCTCTCTCTCTCTTATTGAACGAAAATGATTCATACAATCGGTTTCTCTCCCGCAATATATATTTGATAAAAGCTTTTCACTTATTATTTGATATATATAGTATAGTATATTATATATATACTATATATATATATATATATATACTAGTACACTTATATTATATTAATATTGACATTGGAAAATGTGTACAGAATTTATATGTATTTGCTAAATTTTCCCGGCTATTTAACACTGACACGGTGTTAATGTTTATTGTTTGAATTGTTAATTATTGTGTCTATATATAAATTTATTCATCATGGCACTAATAGCCCATGTAATACTATATACGATTTAAACTGATAATAAAAGTGTTATCATTAATATTATCTAAACTTTTATATATAAAAGCATTTTCTGATGTAATGCCAAACAAACATCAATAATAACAACATACCAGTGCCTGTCTGCTACATAATATACTGTACACATTTCGCACTGGTATTAGTAGTATACCAGTGCTCATACAACTGGTCAGTTACCCCGTGTAAACCATACGCCAGACTTCGCTATTTTTATTACCAATACTCGTCTTATATAACACCCATAACTCTAAACCAGTTATTAATGTATTAACTCTTTCTCAGTTTAATAGTAAAATGATTATTTTATATATACATTAATGTAGTGTTCATTTAACTCCAATAAAGTTCACACGCATGTATATACTTAGAAATACAGTGTACACCCAGTACACCAAACTAGCATATGTTACAAATTATTTGCATACAATCGCCTACATACATTAAATAGCTATTAATTAATCGAGTTCATACTAGTTTTATATGAAAATTGTGTTAATTATTGTAAAATACAAATAATATTTACATATCGTAAATATATGAGCTAGTATACAAATATAATATAAGGTGTATTTTTATAAGATTAAATTTTACGAGCATTTTATTAATTATTTTTTAGTTTTATATAACATTTTTTGCAAACCGTGTAATCAGTTTTCCATTGAAACTGTGTTTTAGTTTTATTTCAATTTCTTAATGATATTTATCTATAAATATAATTTTAAAAACTTTTTTCTTATTCACTGTCTAATAGTAAACGAGTTATAAATCCAATAAATGTGTAGCAAATGAATGGGAGTTTAAAATATATCATTAAATATTAGTTTCAATACTGTATTACACAACAAAATATTGATCAAAAAATTTTGATAACTTTATTAAATGTATGAAAAATTATTTCCACAAAAATATGCACTAATTATTTGCACATAGTATATATTGACAAATAAATTGTACATGTATCTCTAATTGTATACAATTACTATCAATACTAGACAATAGCCCCGAGTGTCTACTGTATATCGTATTAGATAATAATTATATTTTAAATACACGTATAATGTATGAAATGTTTGCTAATAAATTTTGTGTATTATATATAATAAATGATTTTATTATCAATTTCTGATTGAATGTCACGTTTTGAGCATAAATTGTGAACTGAAGTGAAAAACTAAATACACGTTTTCCCCACTCATATGCAAAACTATTATAGCGTTTGTGAAATAAAAACCATTAATATTTTCGTTATGAAACACTTTTATATCTATAGTATCGACACAAATATAGCCAAAGAAAATAAAAAGATTTTATGAATTGCTTAGAAAACAAAAATATTTTCAATTTATAAACTAATATATATAGATAATATAAATAAAAATTAATTTACCAGTTTAACAGTCAATTATCGGTTTGAATATTATGCATGCATTATAGATAAATATATTAATGCATATAAAAATAAAATATATATATAATTTATTACAGAATTTACACAGAATATGTGTGGGTATATATATAATATATTAGATAACACTTTATACTACAGTTGCAAAGTCTGGATAAAAGCACCGGTAGATGCCGGTAGGGGTACTATAAGCTGTAACAAACATGTATATTTGTATGAGAATAGTTATATTTAAGTGGAATGGCTATATGGTTTAGAGTGAAAGTGCTTGGTAATGTTATTTTAGCCGTGATTTTACTTTTTAAAAGGTTAGGTCTATTGACATAACTGTTAGGGGCTATTGTCCAGAGAGAGAGAGAGAGAGAGAGAGAGAGAGAGAGAGACTCCAGATTTTATCATTGATCTCTCT
>CAJPVJ010001148.1:0-17756 GCA_905397405.1 Oppiella nova | reverse complement strand
CCCATACCGAAGGGCTCGTTTGTCATGGAATATATCGGTGAGATAATCACCATAGAGGAGGCCGACCATCGCGGGGCCATCTATGACGCCGGAGGAATCACTTACCTCTTCGACTTGGACTACAATGAAGAGGTGGACGGCTATAAGTACGCGTTGGACGCCACCCACTCCGGCAATGTCTCACACTTTGTCAACCATTCGGTCAGTTGTTGTGAACCCATGTCTCCAACATTTCATTCATAATGAACTCTTACTTGAAGTGCGACCCAAATCTGGACACACGAGTGGTTTGGGTCAACAATTTGGACCCATTTATGCCACACATCGCTCTGTTTGCCATCAAACACATCAAAATGAATGAAGAGCTCACTTTCGACTATAAGATCAATGGTATTTGAGATGACATTGATTTCAATGACTGTCACTATCAGTGAATTGTATTTATGGTTTAGTGCAACGGATTACCGCCAGTGCTAACGGCTCTCAGATCAGTTGCTCTGAAAGAAGTTTCGATTCCGGCTTCGATGGCTCGACCACTGGTGCGAAGGAGACTCGAGAGGCAAAGACACTGGCGGTCACGTGTAGGTGCGGCGCTCACAACTGTCGCCAGTTTTTGTATTCATTGCCGCCGTCACAGACCTCTTAATGATTCGGTCAATGATTATACTTTTACTTAATCATAGGGAATGGAATCAACACTTTTTGAATTATTTATTTTGACACCATTTTAAAAATGACTTCATTTTACCGTAAATTCATAATTTAATTTCATTTTTATATTTAATGTTTTGTTCATTATTTATAAGTTAATTTGAATATCGATTTCATTAAATTGATTGAAAAGGAGTCGAATGAGGACTAAAATTAATGGTTTTCACGATAGGAATGATATAATCGAAAGTTAATTGACATTAGATTAGAGGCTATTATGTAATGTATATAAAAGACAACTATTTTAAGTGAAATACAATGAGTTATTTCGACGACCGGGCGGTCAGTCCACTGTAAATAAGATTTGATTTCGAGATTCGAATCAATACTTGAATTCTATATATAAACGAAACAGTAGTTTATAAATAGCTTTCTGTAAACTAAATGAATGAATGAATGGTTTGATGAGTGAGTGATGGCATGGAGTGTCACTTCTTGAAGGACACCTGTAATGGTTTGCCCGTATAGTTGAAGCCATTGAGGGCTGAGATGGCGTTGACGGCTTCGTTGTAGTTCTTCATAGTGACGAATCCAAAGCCTTTGCTCTCTCCTGACTCTCCCTTTCGGATGACATTCACGCGAACCACTTTGCCGTATGTGCCGAACAGCTCTCCCAACGTGTACTCATTAGTGTCGGGCCCTATATTGTAGGCAAACAATATAAAGCCCCCCTTTTCCGCGTTGAACCCATTATCCATGGAACTGCTCGACCCGTATGGCGGCGGTGGAGGAGGCGGTGGTGGAGGTGGCGGTGCGGCCATCGATGCCGAGAGCGGCAGCGGCGGCTGATTATACGCTAATGGATTTGGAGACGTCGTATAGCTTTGGTATGACTGCAATGATTGGTGAATGTTTGACATCGGATTGAATCGATGCTCACGAGTGTTGTGAGACATGTGTCGCATCGGTCCCGAAGAACTGTACGCCTCGTATGGCATGTGTGAGTACGAGTAGCCCCTCGAAGACCCGTAAGCTGGGGGAGGAGGAGGTGGAGGTGGAGGAGGACTTGGGGCTAACGAGAAGCCCAACACCAAACATAAAGCCGAGATAAATATTTGTAATTCGTAAGTTAGTTAACAAACAAAGTTAAGTGTGAAAGTTATGATTTCTAGTAAATTCTCATTAATTGTATGAAAATGTAAACTATTTTTAACTTTCAATTTTGTTGAAATAGTATTTATCAAACAAAACAAATACAGAGTATTATATACTGTAGTCTAGTAATGAATGTTAATAAGGTTTCATTATCACCTAATCTATGTATTCTCATCACATACTGTACTGTCATTACTCCAATTACTGCAGAATATGTCACAAAACCATAATATATTACTGTATATTAACTGTAATATAAACTAAATTCTAGTAATTCTAACATTTTTTATCATAAAAAACTAAAATATTTGAAACCAAAATATGTCCCTGCTCATGACAATAACTTATGTGCTTTCAATTACACATTTATTGTAAATATAAGTGTAATGTCGTATAGAATTTAGAAATTCATTTAAGATAACCATAAATTATATGATCATTTAAATTGAATTTAAATTAATCCATAAATTTAAGTAAAATATAATAATTATCAAATAATTTTGTCCAGGTCAAAAAATATAGACTACTGTACTGTAGGAACTGTACAAATGCATTGAGTGTTCAATTACCGGTAATACAGTATAAACCTAACTTTTACTACCGGTTATGAGATCTTAAATGAGAGACAATTAGTGTTGTGTTATATATCCTAACGAATGAACGCATAAAATATGAAATCATTTGCAACTAATAGTCAAACCTTTTGGTTGTTANTAATGAGTACACGTTGGGAGAGCTGTTCGGCACATACGGCAAAGTGGTTCGCGTCAATGTCATCCGAAAGGGAGAGTCAGGAGAGAGCAAAGGCTTTGGATTCGTCACTATGAAGAACTACAACGAAGCCGTCAACGCCATCTCAGCCCTCAATGGCTTCAACTATACCGGCAAACCATTACAGGTGTCCTTCAAGAAGTGACACTTCATGCCATCATGAAACTCATCAAACCATTCATTCATTCAAACATTTAGTTTACAGAAAGCTATTTATAAACTACTGTTTCGTTTATATATAGATTTCAAGTATTGATTCGAATCTCGATATCAAACCTTATTTACAGTGGACTGACCGCCCGGTCGTCGAAATAACTCATTGTATTTCACTTAAAATAGTTGTCTTTTATATACATTACATAATAGCCTCTAATCTAATGTCAATTAACTTTCGATTATATCATTCCTATCGTGAAAACCATTAATTTTAGTCCTCATTCGACTCCTTTTCAATCAATTTAATGAAATCGATATTCAAATTAACTTATAAATAATGAACAAAACATTAAATATAAAAATGAAATTAAATTATGAATTTACGGTAAAATGAAGTCATTCTTAAAATGGTGTCAAAATAAATAATTCAAAAAGTGTTGATTCCCTTACACTTATGATTAAGTAAAAGTATAACCATTGATCTAATCATTGATCCAATCATTAAGAGGTCTGTGACGGCGGCAATGAATACAAAAACTGGCGACAGTTGTGAGCGCCGCACCTACACGTGACCGCCAGTGTCTTTGCCTCTCGAGTCTCCTTCGCACCAGTGGTCGACCCCTCGAAGCCGGAGTCGAAACTTCTTTCAGAGCAACTGATCTGTGAACCGTTAGCACTGGCGGTAATCCGTTGCACTAAACCATAAATACAATTCACTGATTGTGACATTCATTTCAATCAATTTCATCTCAAATACCATTGATTTTATAGTCGAAAGTGAGCTCTTCATTCATTTTGATGTGTTTGATGGCAAACAGAGCGATGTGTGGCATAAATGGGTCCAAATTGTTGACCCAAACCACTCGTGTGTCCAGATTTGGGTCGCACTTCAAGTAAGAGTTATTATGAATGAAATGTTGGAGACATGGGTTCACAACAACTGACCGAATGGTTGACAAAGTGTGAGACATTGCCGGAGTGGGTGGCGTCCAACGCGTACTTATAGCCGTCCACCTCTTCATTGTAGTCCAAGTCGAAGAGGTAAGTGATTCCTCCGGCGTCATAGATGGCCCCGCGATGGTCGGCCTCCTCTATGGTGATTATCTCACCGATATATTCCATGACAAACGAGCCCTTCGGTATGGGCTCCAGTGCTCGCACTCCCCATCCCTTGTCGTCGTCCGTCCGGAATATAGCGATCTTATGCTGAAGACATGTGTCAGACATTGGATGCAAAACAAGTCAAATACAAACCTTTCGACCCTTTTGTACGACTCTATTGAGGCAATTGTCACTACATTTGCATTTGTTGTTGCACTCATAGATAGCCGATGGGTTTCGCAGGTGTCGAGTGTCCTTAAGTATGCCACTCCTGTTGTAGACAATAGACGACTGATTGGATACAACACAACAGCCCTCCTCGCCGGTCTCGCAGTCACTGCACTCGCAATAGAGGGGCGGGTCATCACTGATTGTGATTCTCGAGTCATTTGTTTTACATTTCGAGATGTACTCGAAGTTATGCGGCGGCACCTCACAGTCCACATAGTTCTCCAGCTTAATGGTCTGTCCCTCCCTGTCCTTCTCAATGATGACATTCATCTTATTCTCGAGTCATTTGTTTTACATTTCGAGATGTACTCGAAGTTATGCGGCGGCACCTCACAGTCCACATAGTTCTCCAGCTTAATGGTCTGTCCCTCCCTGTCCTTCTCAATGATGACATTCATCTCTTTCTCCCATTTCTTAAGTCTATAATTACTTTGCTTTCGTTTTGTGAAGAAGTCTATGAATTGTTGAAAACTGCCGAAACGGGAATTGATGTTCAGATCAGTCACTAATTCATTGAAGAGATTTTGCATTTCATGGACCCGTTTGTCAGTTTTGGTGGTTTCGCTGATTTTATCCATTTTGGAAACACACCTTTCCTTCAAATCCATTCGCAGCTTATGGACCGATGCCTTGGAATAGTTGAAGGTCTTGAGAGGAATGTCTTTGAATTTGATGAGAAATGTGATCATCACGTCTTTGTCTAACTTCTTCTCACAGATGTCTTCGACAACTCCTTTCAGTTTATAGTAGTTGTGGTAACAGTCCATCAGTTGAGTGTCGTCGAGGTTCCGGATGTGTCGGAACTCTTCCAACAGTTTCTTACAATGGCTTAAGTTGCCGATCGGTTCCCAAGTGTTTGCCTCTTCGGGATAGTTCTTCCACTTCACGGAATACATCATTCGATTCTTCTGTGGATCCACTCCTGAGTCATATATGGACTCCACTTCATAGTCCACACCACTGGAGGCACACCCGGTGTCCGACTCGTCACCCGAGTCATCGATGTCTAAGTCGAGACCCAAAGCTATGCAATCGCTTTGGACCTGTTGTCGAGTCTTGAGGGCGGGAACTGTTACTATGTTTTCGTGACAGTCGACGATGAGATTTAACTCGTCTTCAATACTCAACTCAGTCACTGAATCACTGTCTTCGCACTCCAAGTCTCTGTCCTCCGACTTGACAATCACTTCGGGAACCGATGGATGAGTGGGTTCTTCGAAGGAGTCATCGAGTGTCACCACTTTTGGCACATCATCGGTCTCTGTCTTCTCAGTGGTCACCGAACTCTTGAGCCGTTTGTTGACTCTGACATCGAGTCCAACGGTGTGTTTGTTGTGGACAGTTGTGGTGAACACGAGATGGGTTTGTCTCAGAGTCCGGCGCTTAACGACCCGTCCGTTTGGACTCATGTTTTCACTCATATTGTGGCGAAAGTCAAGTCATTTACGAATCCATGCAATGGTTTGCATACAAAACACAATTCAATTCTGCAGTGCATTCAAAACCATAACAAATGCCAAAATCAATACAAAAATGAGTGCAAAAGTGCGCCAAATCTCATTGGATGTCAATTCAAACATCGCTCTCATGTGCCGACCAATCAATGACTGACACAACTCTCATATAATATTGCGGCCAATAGTGACGCCCCTTATGTAATGAATGGCATCTGAGAGCCAATGAGAGCGTAGGCATTGAGTGGTGACGTATAGCCCGGCGTTTCATTCGTATAAAAAGTATTGAGTTTTCAATTGAATTCACTTTTAATTGCAATTCATTTGTATTTCAATTGTATTTCATTTATAACGCAATTTTAAACCAATTATTGGTCACTAGTATTAAGTGCAGACACAATGCAATTCACATCCAATTCATGGTCTCTTCACGTGTTGGCAATTGTCTTATATTTGACTCAATTGTGGCAAATGTCTGAATGTCTGCGCGAAGGCCAGTGCGAGGGTATGCCATATATGGACAACCATTGGATCCATTGATGCCATCGTTGATATGTCTTTGTCTTGCAGTCTGTGTGGGAGTCATCACTAAACTGGTGAACCGATTGGAGAGCGACGAGAAGGCCGATCACCTGAAGATTGAGGAGAAGTTCAAAGAACTGTGTTTAGAGACGAAGAAAGCCGAGAACCGATTCGTAAGTCTTAGTCTTAGTCTTATTGTCTGAATGAGTGGTCACTGAATGTTTGTGTCTCTGAAGTGCTATTACATCGGAGGACTGGAAGAGTCGGCCACTAAGATATTGAGCGAAATGTCTCGACCCCTGAGTTGGGGACTTCCGGCCGACAAAGTGTGCGAAAAGCTCATGAAGAAGGACTCGCAGATCTGTGAACTTAGATATGGTTTGTATGAATAGACACTCTTTTGATGGCAACAGTGATCTCATGAGTGGTTGTGTTGTTGTGAACAGAGAAGACGATTGACTTGAAGTCTGTGGACCTGAAGAAACTGCGGGTCCGGGACCTCAAGAAAGTGCTCAACGATTGGGATGAAGTATGCGACGGATGTATAGAGAAGTCTGAGTTCATCGCAAGAATAGAGCTCTTGAAACCCAAATACATGAGAGAAGAGCTTTGATGTTATAGTTATTTATTAGTCATTAGTTTTCTAACAAATTGTTTTCTGCGAAACATCTTCACTGAGACTCTCATCACATACTCTTCTAAACCAAACCTATATTNTTCTAACAAATTGTTTTCTGCGAAACATCTTCACTGAGACTCTCATCACATACTCTTCTAAACCAAACCTATATTTTTCAAAATATTTGTATTTAAGTTAACAAATGATTTTTAGTGAATGTTATGTCCTTTTGTATTATAAGAAATTCATAATTAATTTATTTATTTCTCGTCAATGAATAATAAAAGCAATATTTATAGTTTTCAATTGAATTTATTTATTATTTCCTATATTATGGCATAGAGTTTATTAATTCATAATTGAATGTTTTAAATGTAAAACAATATAAAACTTGTGTTCAATAAAAACCAATAGTTTTTTAAAAGCAATAATAGCTGAATATATTGCTGTAAAATATTACCCAAAAAGTACAGATTATTTGTAAATATGTATGCATTCATAGCGTAACACTTTATGCATTTTTGGCCAACAATTCGTTTTAACGCTTAAATTCTTCGTCCAAAATATATGATTCAAAATATATTTGACAAACACTTCACTCTTTCAGAGATCACTTCAGAAATTGAAACTCATTTGATTTCAAAGGGTTTGCAAATAAATAAATTACAAAACATATCTATTTAAACATTCTATACAATGATGTGGAGCTCACCAACAGTCCTGTTATGACAAACAATATCTTCAGTAACTCTAATAATATTCAGTCAAAAATAGACACTCTTTGTATGTATTGCAAGGCATGTTCGGCCAATAGGTATGGACTGTGGATGAGCTGCACTTCAATATTTGAAAGGCTTTTGTTACTTAAATTAAGACATTGTCTAAGGCATTAATATTTTGATATAACAGTAATTATTGCTGATTCTCATCAAAATAAACTTTAGTGATAACTATATCCCCGGTCGCCAACGTCTGAACCGATGCCTCACAAACCGGTCTCTTATTCACATGATTATCATTAGTCATCGGTTTGTTTGGACTCAATTCAGACGAGCCATTGTTTTGATGACAAACACAATTACAGCAACTTTTGGTTGATATGAGAGAATCGGATGGACTGAAGGGAACGCTTGTGAATATATTATTGTTTAATTCCACACTTTTGATCACATCCTCGCCTTCAATGTCGGATTCAATATCCGAATTCCTGTCCGACTCCTCATCACTAGAACTCATATCATTTGTATCATTGTTTTGAACGTTCGCAGAGCCAGTGGTCGTCTCCAGACTTTTCTTATCAATTCTCTCCAACTTTTTGGCCACTTTTTGTGAGCCTTCAATCTTCACTCGAATCTCATCCGTGAGATCAATATATCTGAAAAGTCAAATGAACTGCATTTCATCATCAATTCATAGATAAATCCTTATTATAAACAACAGTAAACAGTAAACATCACTAAATAACAGATGGTTAACAGTTTACAGACTAAAGTATTTGACTTGAATTTAAGAAAATACGAGAGAATGTATGCATACCTTAATAGTCTGATCTCACGATTACTTAAAACAATTTGTTTGGATTCCGTGTTGAAGAGTTTGAGCTTCAGGTCCATGACTTCCATATCGACTTTGCGCTGTTTTTTCAATTGTTTCACTCTTTCGGTGTCTATTTTGGCGAAGACTGCCTCATAGTTGAGTTGTTTAAGTAAAGGCATATATTCGGCACGAATTGATTTCAACATATTATTGTAAACATCGGGAACTAAAGCGAAGACATCAAACGCTGCATAAAAGATCATCTCTTCAGTTAGGGGTCTATGACTCCAATACTTCTGATCCTTTCGATAGACTTTCTTCATTTGTTCCTTCTTAGGGTTAGACTGATATCCAGAGCTGCCGTACAGTTCGCATAAGTTGTTCAGCGATATGTATTTGGCTTTATATGCAGGCCTTCCGGTGTTCTGCTGTTGTATTATTGAGTGCGAGACCTGAGTGTCAAAGATGTTGGCTATGGTTATCCCGTACTGGTTATGTAGACAACTGCTATCATTCCTCACGTCGTGAATCACTTTAATTACTTTTTCCGATTCAAACAACGATTTCAAACAACTCTTGAGGAAATCAGGATTTAAGAAGACATCAAATATACAAATCTTAGGCACAGATGAGTGTGGATCTGAAGCGGACATATACGCCAATTGAACTAAAGTGATTTGTCCGCCGGCGCCCAAATTGACGCCTTCGCAGTCGACCGCAACAAACGTATTGTGTCTGAGAATATCTGCCACCACTTCTTCACCTTCTTTTGTTTTGGTGATTATCCTTGTATTGCGAATAACATTGGCTTCAGTGCCGGCCCACAGGTTACTGCTATTAGTATTATGATTACCGGTATTAGTATTATTGGACATATTCTTGTACTTGAGTTGAGAATTGTCTGAAACTATTTTCATGATTTGGTTGCGAATTCTCTGATTCATTGAGTTGGCAGACGAGGCGCTATTGACTCGTGAGGGCGAAGATATGGGGGTCGATATGGGGGTCGATGTGTTTGAAGACTGCGAGGACGAGATGGACGTCAACGAGTGGTTACTATTGTTGCGGTTATTATGGTTATTGAGTTGTTCCGCGTTTTGCTCCAGTCTTCCGGGAGTCAGTGATACGAAGTGGGACTCAACCAAAAAGATCTTTGAATTCATTTTGAGAAATGTTATCAAATCGTTGGCGTTCTTAACGCAATGAGTCCACGAGTCCTGACAGCAGTCTGTCTTCAAGTGATTAAATAGCAAATCGATTGTCAGTTTGGATGAGTATTGAGGGATCAGTCGTGTGATCTCTGTCTCGAGCATCGAAATGAACTGTTGGGTGAGATAGGGATCAAAGGGAACCTCTTCTGGCATTCTCGTCAGTGACCCCTTGGTCTTGCCGTCTGCCTCCAGTTTCTCGATAACACTCTGAAGAACCACATAATCATCGGAAACGACAAACACATCCGAATGTTTGCACAGAAAATCTTTGAACTCTCGGGAGTGCTGTCCGGACACGTGTCGCACCTCTGGAGGCGCCTGCGATCGGTGTCCCAACAGACTCTTGAGGGGCACCTCTGCGTTGCCATATTGAGCCAACTTCTCCCTGAAGAACTCAACCGCTTCTTTCGTGTAGTCCCGCCTTCCGGAGCCAATCGTGCCATTTGTCTCCTTCACTAGTGGTGTGATTGAGACCTTCGGAGCAAACAATTGAAATGAAATCACGTGAAGCATGTGATGGACTTCTCGAGGAATACCTGATCGGAATCGATGGAGAAGAGTGACGGGTATTGCGAGAGAAACTTCTTGAGTCCGGACTGACTTCCGCCGGCGATTTGTCGCATCTCTTTCGTGAAGCCTTTGGTCCCGAACTGACACGAGAGGTCGTGAAGAGTCCGCGGCTGGTCTTTGGACATCAGGCGGTCCAAGAAGAACATTAACGTCATGTTCCGCACGTACTCGTAGTCATCCATCATATGGTGGCAGTGGTGGCACTGATCGCCCTCAAGACATCAATTGAAATGGCGTTCAATTGATTCAATTGATGACACTCTGAAGGCAATTGTGGCACTCATTAGCAAAACATATGAATTGAATTGCATTTTGTGTTAATATCACAACAAATCAATCAATTAATTGATCCGCAAATCCATTGTTTTCATCGATTGCCTCCAAACTGTGTATTCAAATCACAAATCATTTAATTATTAAAACGTTTTAAATAAATAAATAATAAATAAATAAATATTTGTTTAAAATATTTGCGATTAAAATGACAAATACAACGAAAACTGAATTAAATGTAAATGTATTGAACGGAAAGCAATGCAAACAAAAGTGAATGCAATCTAATAGCAGGCTATGAGACACACAATTACTACGAATAGTCTGTCAATGCATTCAATTGAACTCAATATTCAAACCGCAATATATGTATGAATTTATTATTCAATTCATTATTCACTAAATACTTTCATATACGACTATATTATACATGTATATCATTTTGAAATACCTTTAAATATCACATATTATAGTCGTTTAATTCGTGTAATACTGTTGTGTTTGGAAAATATTTCATTTATTCAGTGAAGGTTTGCATTAAATAAAAGTTGTTTTTAAAATGATTACAACATAGCTATGAATGGTATGTTATATAATAAAAGCTATGATAGTCTCTGGGAGTTGTTGTAGACTTAGAGCTCGTAATACCAAATATGTGGCAAATATTTCCTTTACTTTATTTTACTATCAATTCTTAGCATTCAATACAAACAGAGTTTGTTTCGGACTTTTGTCTTAGTTTTTGCTAAAAACGATAAAAACAAAAAATAAAATCAATATTAATGACTGATATTAGTCTAGTATTAATAATGACTATAATCTAGATTTGGGTCCAAACAATGAATGTATATTATAATTATCGATCAAAATATGCAAAATTAAAATTTTAAAAGATATAAGTATTAAATAATTATAAATGAAAATTATTTTGCTCATTACTTACTTATCAAAACTTGTGATACGAGTGTATATAAAATTTATTACTGTATAAAGAATACAAAGAATCTATTTTATAGTTATTATGACTTCAGTTCATAAGTCTATTGTCTAACGACTTGGTGTAGGAGTCGGATGTCATCGATATCTGTCTTTTGATGCAATTTATTAATTATTCATTTCCATTATTACTCATTATTTCTTATATTAAATAACTTATTGCTAAACAATGATATTAATTCTTAGTGACACTTCAAATCACTCAAACTAATCAAATAACACTAATATTTCCGTAAGTTTTAGTATAACAACGATTTTGATGAGTAATTGAATTTTGAAAAATATAAGAAGTTATTTACATTAGTTTTGGTGATAATTATGTCATAGATATGTGTTTTGATAAATAAACCCAAGAATCCGGCGAAACTAATTGTTTTTAGGAAAGTGAGAGTTTGCTAACAACTCTACTGTTTCGTAATATTTGTTTAATTACTTTAAAAAATTAATTAAATTGTGTGAATTTTTTCAAAACACTTGAATTAAAATAAAATATACATTAATTAACTTGTTTTTAAAGATTACTAATGAATTTTACAAAATTAAATTAATGCATGTATTACTGAATTATCGCTGAATTTGTACTATTTATTAAAACTAGAAATTAGTTATGAATGGCATTATTATTATGTTTTCAATTTTATAAATTATATACTAAAACAAACAATTTAAGGCCAGTTGTATAGAATCCAGTTTTGTGTGAATATATAGAATTGTATAAATACCGTACGTTTACATGTTATCATTTTATTCTTAAACACGTTTATTTAAAAACAACATAAATTCCTAATACAGTTCAACACAAAAAAACATGTTATTAATATTAGACAATGAATACACGATTTTAGGGAAACATAACAATTAGTAAATTAAGCACATGAGTAGTGATTTGAAACAAGCATTCAATTAATTTTCCTCAAATTATCCAAATTACATCCTTTCATTTATACAATGTTTTATTGTATATTATAAATACATTATACAATACATTACATAAATAAATTATAAATAGTTTCTAAGTAAATAAAAATATGAAACAAATATCTACTATTGTAATATTAGTGTCTTAACTTCAATGATAATCAGTTATATTTAATTTAAGTGAATGACATGAATGAAGATGAATACACAAATGAAAATTTGTTATAAAAATATTGCACTTAGAAATCATCATTAACATTTTATGAATTTTAAATTCGAGATTCTTTGCTAAAAGTAACATTTCGAGAGTAAGGCCTTTGGATATAAATGGGTGGATAAGCCGTATAACTAAACCCATTGTGTGGCAAACGGATTGGTAGTCCTATTGTATTAATATCTCCGCAAAGGGTTTCCTTTTTAGTCTCTTCTATAATCTTGTCTTCGATGAGATGATTGGTCGCCGAAACCACTTCTGCGTCCCTTTCCGTCATATTCTGAGCGCTATTTATATCTTCGGCTGAAGTTTGATTAACAAACTCTTGATTTTGAGGTTTTTTGCGAAAAACCAATGATATAACCATAAAAACAATTGAGATGAGAGCGAAGGCGGCCCCGATGCTCATCAGTACTATAGATATGATTTGAGGGGTTGTATTGAGTTCTTCGCGCGATTGCAAAATGAAAGGATTGTCACGAAATGGAGACGTCGGTGACACCGAAGACATGGCTATTATTATAATGCCGGCCATCAGTAAGATAACACCGAAACTGACGGCACAGGCAGCGCAGGCACAGCTCGCAAACGATGGACTCATCGATGGACTCGATGTTGAAGACAGTGAACAACTATTGGGTTTGCAATACATGTTACTCTATGACTGCAATAAGTGCTTTGTGAACTCAATTAAAACTTTATTTTTCAATGCATTTTTGTGCAAAACTCAGTCATAATTGCAATTGTGATCAAACATAATGTTGTATTAATCTATAAAACTAAATAATGCCAGTCATTACTATTACTATTACCTGTATTAAAGCAAATTATAATCAAATTCCGTGTAAAATTGAGTTTGTCTTCAATGAAAAAAATTATAAAATGTATATTATTATAAAAATGAAAAATATTCACAAAAAGGATAGATTTAATAAGCCAGGACATATGAATACAATTAAATACTCTATATTAACAATTACTTTCTTAATTGAATGCACTTTATTTGATTGAGTGAGTAAAACTGAAAATATCACACAATTGGCACTTACTTTGAAAATTTGATATTTGATTAAAAAATGATTTAATGAGCATTTGTTAGCAAAATTGTTAAATAAGAAATAATGAAATAGAAAAACATTTATTTATAACATATTATATTTATATAGAACTATATATTTATAAAATCTAAGTATTAATTGGTGTGAAGTTTAGTGGGTTTGTGTCGATGACTATAGCTTTGTCTATAGAAGGAGGCGAAGAGTACGAGAAAAAGCGCCGCATTTACTATCGATAAATAGCTGAAGGCTTTGGGCGCCGAACAGTTGGGCAGAAATAAGAGGCGAACGCTATTCGTAATGATGAGCACAAACTGAATGATCTGGAGTTTCGTTAAATACTTTTTCCACCACAAGTATGGCTGCACGGAGGGCCCGAAGGTGGACAGGGCGTAGTAGCAGTACATTATCACGTGAACCAAGGAGTTGATGTACAGGAAGAAGGCGTTCGCACCGCCCGGAAGAAACTTAAAGCCAATCCACACGAGTATCGGAACCATCGAGTGGTGGATCACGTGAAGACCGGAGAGTTGACTGTATTTCTTGCGGAGAATGAAGAACACAGTGTCCGACAACTCGATGAACTTCGTGATGAAGAAAGTCCAGCCCAACAGCAGTTTGCGATCCTCTATGGGGTCATTGGAGTTCTGGTTGACGGGCTGACAGCCCCACGTGTCGAGACCCCAATTCAGCAAAAGACACGCTTCGGTGAACATCCAAAGGGAGATCAATACCATAAACACGTTATACATTAGGATTAGTTTCTTCAGGTCGTAGGCATTCCGTCCTTTCATTAACTCCGGACCAAACACTCTAACGAAGTAGAGGTAGGAGGCAATGATGGCTAACGTACTCCAGGGGCCGCCCTTGAAGAATGGCCACGACGTGGACCGGGGGTCGTCGTACAGCTGCCACATGTCATAGTAGTAGAAGTTGAATGACTTATTGGATAGCAATGGCGACCAATTGACAATTGCCAAAGACATTCTTCCACAGGCGCTCTACTTTTGCAAAAGTTAGTCATATTTTACTGTTATATGAAAGTTGTTTTCATATGATTTATTGAACATTTGAATCCAATAAAGTTCTTGAAGTTTGTCATATATTTATTGATAAATAAATAATAATTGTTACTTACATTTAAATGTGTATTAATCCCGAAATAAAAGTCACTTTTATTAGATGAAAGCAAACAAACAGTAAAATCGCGACAACTTTTACAAACTTTTACAAACTTAGGAAGTGTTGAAATAAGTTTGGGTTTTAAGATATGATGTCAAATGGCTTAAAGTGCGACTTCGAGCACAAAAAACTTCATTTACACCTCATGTTTGGGCGCAAGATATGTGAATTGAGAAGCAATGCAAACATAGTTTCATCGATCAATTGTCTGACTGTTTATTGTTGGCTTCAATGAGGAACTAATAGCTGCACTCATCTCTAACTTCTTTAACACTATTATAACTCAAATCTCATGCATTGAGTCTTCAATATTAGGGTCAATGCCTTTGATGTGAATGTTGGTCACAGAACTCAATATTAGGTCATTTGTATCTGTTCTGCACTAACATCAGGGCTAATGACCACAAAGTCCTCACTCTTTCAACTTTTCAGTCAAACTAACAGTTATTATTAGAAACAAATGAGAAACAAATCGATTCTTTCGATACGATTACCATTTACTACACTTCCATACCATACATACCGTACAAAACTTGCATTTTTATTTCATTTTCAATATTTATTATTTATTATTTATAATTAAGTTTTGAGATTTAATTTCTTAAACTATTTAGAACTATGCTAAAATTATATATTGCTTTTATTGTACTGTATATTGATTTTATTATTGATTAATGAATAATATTGTAATAATTTGGATTAATCAATAAAATAGATTTTTCTCATATCAAGATTTATAAAATTTATGTTTTAATTAATGTGAATTAATGCATATTTCAAATGAAATTGTTAAATAATTTTCTAAAAAATACTTTCTTATGATTGTATTCAATGTTCTCTTTCTTTATGAATTCATTGCAAAACTGGTTTTCAAATGAGTTTAAAATTTGATGTCTTCTATAATGCAAATATACTTATTGTTAGTATTATTAATAATAATTTGTAATTCATTTTCGCATATTTCTAAAATTGCTTAAAATAAACCAATAATTATAATATACAGTAAATGCTCTCATTCCAAGCTTTCATATAATAAGATGTATATGATTTCTTGTTTAAATGCTATAATTTTGTTTAAAAAACTGAAAACATGTAAAAATAAAATATAGTTAATTAAAAATATTTATTTATTTATTAAATTAACGAAGCTATAATTACTATGCATTGTATTTATAAAAATATTTTTAAGATAAAATTATATTCAGAATAGTGAATAGATTATTAATTAACTAATTAATTATATTTTTATAGCTGACTTATGAGACAAATTTTAATATAAAAAAAGTTTATATAAAACAGAAAATATTTGATAAATTTTTACATAAAATAAAGTAAATTATAGAGTTTAGAAATAAATGACACAATATTTATTGTAATTTTAATAATTCTTTATTCATTTCTTACAACACTTCAAACAAAAGATCTTTTCTTTGAAATTTAAATCTTTGTTATCATTCATATAAGAAATTAAACAGCATTTTGATTATAAATTCTTTAAAACTACATTTTAAAGCCTTACTTTAGAAAAATTATAATTGAATGAAACACATTTTAGCAATATTGTCAAAGTTTTAAAGTAGAGTTACGTTTGCTTTCATTTGAAATTCTGTTAATTATATCATTAGTAAGCGCTGTTTTATGAGTTGAATTATTTGATCTTTGCATCCATTCAATACTATTGCTAATAACATTATAAAAATATAAATTATAAGAATATTACTCAATAATAATTTTTAAATAACCATAATATGACTTACATAGGATTTGTTTGAGGAATAGATTGGTTTACTCCAGTAGTTGACAGTCAAGTACCCAAACATTTCTAATAAATAGAAAATAATTAATATTCACAAGAATAGTAAACAAGTTAATAATTTATAAGTTATATAATTAAAACTTGCTTCATTAGTTCCGTACGGATTATTTGCGTACAGAAATAGCGATACAATATGAATTATTGGCAAAATCATAGTCTACTAATTTAATGTAGCAAACTTATGTCTAATTTGCAATTTTTAAGCTCAAGTGAGAATAAAGTTTTGTTTTAGACTTTTATTAGTTTGAAAATAATCTTAGGAGTTATCATTATTTACATTATTTGTCTGAATAAAATGTGAGATTCAGCTATAAAATCATACAAAATGATTGGTTTTCTGTCATAAGAGTAATACTTCAAGATTAGTTTATTCTTCAATAGAGATAATTTAAGACAAATTAATTGGTTAGCAAGAAGTTTGTTAACCCAAGTGTTAATTACTGCACAATGTTCAATAGTGTTGAAAATTTCAGCTTCAAATCAATTAGGCTTGCAAATTTTAAAGCATCTGATACTAAATGTTAAGCACACTTAAAATCATTTGAATAATATTACATTATTTTGTTATAAATTAGTGCAGATAATGTATTATAAAATTAATAACAACATTAAAAGTTATAAGAAGTAAAACGTGTATTTAAATAAGCCATTTCCTTTAAAAATTATATCTTTATGAGTCTAATTTAAATGAATTTAAAATTATATAATAAAAAAGATTTATGAAATCAAAATAATTAAGTATATTAACATTCCTAATAATATTACAATATTTTTATAAGTGATTTATAATATATTTCTGAAATTAACTAATATTCATAGTATTGCTTAACAGATCAATTGATTTTTTCTTGATACTGTTAGTATTAATAGCACCTTGTTACAAATATTTTCCCCAGAAGTGTCAATAATTTCTCTTACTTGTTATTTGATGACCTCATTATATGACAAAAATATAAATTTCTAAATAATTTAAAAATAAAACAAATTGCAATAACTTTTCAAATAATCATAAATTAATAAATCATTGAAGTGATCAAGCTCATTCAAAAAGATTCTCACGGGTACAATGAAATTCTTGAATCTCAAGAATTATGAGCACATGTTTTGGACGTAATTTTTATTCCTAATATTTGAGTCTTTATTTCAAATTACAGTTAAATAACAAATGAATTGATTATCAAAACTTGAAATTAGATTCATTTGACATTAAGCCTTGAATTTTGAATTCATATCATACAGTATATGAGTGAACATACAATTAGTTGTATTTATAGCCATACATATCACCACTAATTGAATATCTGTTCATAACTTGTAATTCAATA
>CAJPVJ010001147.1:0-17768 GCA_905397405.1 Oppiella nova | reverse complement strand
GCATAGGCACAGGAAGTGGCGATTGGTATGACCAGAACCAATGGGTTGATGTGTATGTCTTGGGCTAACTGTGCGGCCACTGGTATGAGTATTGTGGCCGTCGCTGACGTTCGCATCACTTCTATCAGTGATGTCGATATGATGGACAACAACACAATGAGGGCACTGATGGGTAAGGAGCCTACCAGTGCTAGCTGTTGACCAATCAATCGTGACAGGCCTGAGGACTACAAGAATATAATATAGTTTATATGATATATAGATATATAGATTCATAGATTCTGTACAGTATATATAGATATATAGATTCTGTACAGCATATATAGATTCTGTACAGTATATATAGATATATAGATTCTGTACAGTATATCAAGAATTATTAAAATAATTAAATGTAAAGCAATTGATACATACGCTAACGGCATCTGCCATTGAGAAACCGCCGCCTCTAAGGATAATAACCCCCCACTCGAGCTTTGTCTGCACTGTCTTCCAGTCCAACAAAGCACCGGAAGGGTATGGACCGAAAGGACGGGCAGGGATTATAAACAATAGCATTGTGCAGAATATGGCAGCGCCGGCAGGTTTAGGTTTAATGTTGTTTATGGATAAAAGTCGGGACCAACCGGTCATGAACTGCGGGTCGTGAGTGAAGTACAACAAAATCATTGTCACAAATACAGCCAATACTGCAAACTCGTGGAAACTGCAGCAAAATAAATAGTAATTGTATTTAAAATTATAATAAAATAAAATTTTTGCATTTAAATGAGTTAAACAAATGCAGTAGTTTATAGTATTCATAAATTAAATCAAAAGTGTTTTATTCATAAATTTTTGAAGCAAACACACTATCCATTAATTTAAATGTAATTATTGTTTGTAAGGACTTATTAAGCTATTTATATAATGTATGATATATTCCTAATTAATATTCAAGAAAACAAGTGACAGACATATAATATATTTGAGAAATAAATTAAGGGTTTTATAATATATGCAATATTAGTAATTAAATCACAATTTAGATAATTATATTGCATTTAATATACATTTATGAATAATGAAGACATTAACTAATTATATTTAAATATCCAAATATATAGTATTTTTTGTTTTTAAATGTTTTTAGTTTTGTCAAAATCTAGAAAATATGTTAATATGAAAATGAGACACAAATTAATAGTTTTTTATTGTAAAAGATATTCATTTTAAATGAATATTCTTTTGTTTTGTTCATAAATTACAGAGCTTCATTGTCATTTCATATATCATTCAGTTAATTAAGTGTAAAATTTAAATTGTATTGATTTGAATTTGACATTTCGTAAATCATACATTAAATTATTACACAATAGGTAACGTAAGAAAATTCATTGGAATAAAGTACTAGATACAACTTATTCTAATTATTTTTAAAGTTTAAATTAAATTAAATGATAATAATAAGAAATTTGAAAGCATGGATATTTATAATTTTTAAAATGTACTGTATATGAATGCTAAGTTTATGGTGTTTTATGATTATCATTTAGTTTAGGTTATGATTTAGTTTAAGAAATTAATGAAAAGTACTAAAAGAGGCATTTATTTACTGTACAGTATAGAAAGGCAACATTCTGTGACTTATCCAAAGTATTTCGTGTTATTGATAATCATATCTTAATATTTAACTCATTAGTTAAAAGACAGATTAAGAGTACTTCATTTGGCATTAACTTTAAATTTATTGTTTATAAATTCACAAAAAAGGTTATAATGGATTTTTGTTGCTTAAACGGTTATTATTTTGTAATAAACAAAAAATTTTCATTAACACCAAAATTTGTTAAACTATGTGAAATGATTTGAAAACTATGAATTATTGGATTCATTTGAAACTAGTGTTATTTTGCATTTGTTTCAATAATTGTCTTTATAATTGATTTTCTACTTCTGTTATAAACAATTACCCACTAATTGTATAATTGTGTCCAATTATTCATGAGTTATGTGCAGAGGGGTAGGGGTACTGTTCAACACAAATATGCCTTAAATATACTTTATGTACTATGCATGCAATATACTGTACTTTTAATAATTTTTAATAACCAATATTATCTAAAATATAAATATCGATAATTTATTTTGTAAAATTATAGAAATTATTTTTGAAAATATACTTGTCCCCTTTTCCTTGATAATAGCAGGTATTAATTATGAAGAATTTACACGAATGAGCAGTAATTAAATTAAAGCCAAATAAATAATTGCAAACCGTTTAACAAAGTGAGACTTACGTGATTGGACCCAATTTCTCATACTTTTTCCTAATTATATTCCGTAAAAGCAGACGTTTCTCTTTGGGCACCGATATGTTCCTGTTCATTTCAAGCTTATTATTATTGAAGTCATCCGTAAGTAACAAATCATATCAATTATACTCTTTTAAAACATTTTTGAAAGAGTATTTCTAAAAATAATACTAAATTTAAATTATTGCTTACCTTATAAATAATATTTTATAGATTAGCCAGCACACCAGTGTAATTATGATGGAGACGGGTGCGGCGAATATGAGCCAGCTCGCGTAGTCTATAGGATCACGACTATCATACAGCCTATCAATACAATCAAAATTAAGTATTCTTATACAGTGTTTGGTTGAAAATTTATTAAGAATGTTATTGATCTTAGCAAATATTTTTAAAATTTATTTTTAAATTTTGATTGACTTTTTAAAAATTCCTTATTATACATGTATGTATATATTCTTTAATTAATCAATAATATACGTATAAAAGTACAAATCATTATACTGTATGATTCTTGTCAAATCATTATATGATTATAGATTATATTAGTACAGATTCTTGTGACTAATCAATGAATCTTTATATTTTATTTGAATACCAATTGACAAGTAATTAGACTTTCATTTTGGGTGTTTTTTCAAATTACATTAAAAGTCATTAACACTTTAATTGAGTCATGATTTTCCTATTGAATGCTATTCTTTGTTATCATTACAGCTGACTGTCCTTCAAGTGCTAACAAATATACAAATATTTAATACTTTGTATATCTTTTAATAGTTGCAAACGTGAGTGAATTAATTAACAAAGTACCCAATAAGTGCTAAAACTATTAAACTATAATTATTGTTCAATTGATTAATTGATTCACAAGTGAAGTTCAAGTGTGTTCACTGATTTCTGTACACTGATAAATTATCTCTGATAAAACTTTTTGGAAAAATTCTTAAGAAATCATTTTCCAAGAGATAATGTGTTCATTAAATTTATCTAAAAAAGCGATTTTTATTAAACAAAAAACTAATTATAGAATAAATCATAAAATATTAGAAACAAGTCTTACTCTTCGAGTATGAATTTCATGATAAGATTAGGTCCGTTGGCGGTGAGAGTACTGACGCCGCCCATAGTGGCTGAGTAGGCGATACTCAGATACAATAGTTTACTCAATCGGTTGCGTTTCACGGCATCGATCTCTTCATCAATGGTAACGACTGTCGATAATTGAGTTTTACTGCAATCCTTGAGCAGATCCTTGTGGTCGTCGTTCTGGTTGTTGTCGGGGAACAGATGGGCCAGTATTTCATCGGCTATGGGCAACATCATGGCTACGGTGGCTGTGGTGACGATCCACATGGATAGCATCATTGTCGTCAACATAAAGCCCAACAAAAGCCATTCAAACTGAGTGCCGATTTTGAGTAATACTTTCAGTGCTATTCTCTGATGAAGATTAGACTTCTCGACGGCCAGTGCCAGTGCCAGACACCCAAGGAATAGCATATTACTGCCTATATTTAGCATTCATTATATCATTTAGATTATGAAATTATTTTAATATAATTTATATGCATTTTTAAGATACACATAATATTATAAATCATGTGTGATATAGTGTGACATTAATTCAAGGGATAATTATTTTAGAGTTTAATTTAAATATTTATTTTGTTATCTATAAGTGTCTAATAAATGTACTGAAAAATTATCCATAAAAGTAAATAAATTATTGTTTAACAGTTTTTAACTGATAATAGCAGTCATTTATGTCACATAAACTGTTTAATTAATGATGAATTATAAGTGTTATATAAAAGATCACTACTTATGCTCAATAAGTTCATTGAATTTCTATCAAAACCGATATTCTCTGGTCTTTGTTTGCATTTCTTTAATTGAATTTTATTATTATAATTATGATTATTAATTTAATTTATGTTATAAGCAAAGAGAAATTATATTTTAAAATTTAAAATTTTAACATTTAATGTTTTTATGATTATTTGTCAAATACCTTATAATTTTATGAATCTATAAAACAAACCATTTATATGAGAGAAAAATTTAATGTGTTAAATAAATCAATATGATTTCGATAAGTATAGCATTGAACACATTTTTGTGATTTTGAAATAGCAATTTCAGGACATTTTAGTAAATTGTACTGAATATAAGTGATTAATGAATTAGTGAGTGCGTTTGTAAAACTAGTATAATACTATTATAAACCAGATAAATTTAAGTAGTTTAATACACAAGTGCCTTATTTGTGTTACAGTATTAGACATAACAAGGTTAACCATGTCATTGTGTCGCTAATAAATAGGCAAACAAATGACTAATAAAAGATAATATAAATTTGGATTATTAAACAGTAAAAATATCAATTCAAGAATATATCCATGGTGTAAAATTTAAATTGTTTATTAAAATTTATAGATAATTACATACTGATGCTTACTAGTATATTGATAATATTTGCATACAGAATATGACGAGAAAATAAAGCATTATTTGTAATAAAGATTGAATAGAAAGCAATACATACTCTTAAGAAAGGGGGCACAGGCCTCCTCAGTGGACGTCAGTCCCAGCAGAGGTAGCAAAAGAACAGGTAACAGTGCCGTTATGGGCAGTGGTATGGGCTCTGTAGCCCAATATATGGCCATTAATAGGACCAGGTATGCACATCTCGATTCGGGTGCCGATGTACTGGTAATTAAAGGCAATAACAATAACGGAGTGACTATTAAGACAAGAGTCCGCCACCGGTTTAAGGCAAATGCCAACCATTTATTAAAAAAATTCATTTTATTCATTTACACGATTCAATAAATATATAAATATATAGACTCTAATGAAAAGTCTGGAGACTATTTTGAATGCTATGGAAAACTTTTGTTTTGCTAATTTTGAGCATCAAAACAAAATCTAATGATTATATGAAGTGAGAGCTGAGTTTGAATTTGAATGATAAGAAGCATTCACAGAATGGCTGTATTTATATCTCGGTGTTCAACAAAATTCAATTCAATTTTCTTATGTTTCAAATTTGATTGAAGTCTTAATCAGTGAACACTTTGTTTATCAGTTTATCATGTTCATGTTTATCTTTATCATGAATGTAAGCCTTTTATTGAGACATACATTGATGTTTAAATTAAATATAGTGTTAAGGGCTTTAAGTAATAAATTAAATAATAATTAATTGATAATCAATTAATTCATTAAAAAGTCTATTCAAAACTTTTTATAACCATTAGCAACAATTTATATAATCAATAATGCAATTTGTCCAGGTATATTCTTAAAATTCCTGTTATCCATGATAAATATAATGACAATTATTTGACATTATGTTGCTATTTGTCAGTCTGAGGCACCGGTAATATTGATGGCCAGGGATTATCAGAACAAACTAAGAATAATTATGTAGTTCACTGCCGAAACTCATATTACCAGAAAGGGTGTACACCCTCAGTCTATGACAGGGGAGGGTCCAGGGGGTGTGTCTTTAAAATGATTATTTTGATTAATATATTTTGAGTTTAAAATGATATTTTAACAAAATGTATGTAAATGTAAATAAAATTATTATACGGTATGTATTTTAGCAATATTTCACTAAAAATATATTACTATATTTACTATATATTACTAAATATATGATAATTCAATAAGATGTACGCGCTGGTTAGGGGGGGTCAGGTGAAAAGCGTATGTTATTTTGGTAGAGGGGCAAGCTTTAGTGAACGTTTTTATTAATTTGTAATAGATATCAAATTACACATCGTTTACTTTTTTGTATAAAAAACATAATCATTTGTATTATAATATTAGAATCTTTAAAAAAATATTTTAAATGGTATAGAATGTAGAATTGGACCCAAAGTGAATGGCAGTGCAGTGACCCCCTCTGCCCCCCTCTGCCCTCTGACCCACCACTCAATCAAATCTCTTTTGGTTGGACTCACATTAACCTCCAAATCATTTTGATTGAGATATTGGCGGAGATAACAGAAATAACTGATGGATTTAACGCACAAATAATTTTTGCACTCAAAGTTTCAATGGTATTTCACTTGATCGCCGTCCACTTGCATCACGTGATTGGCCAGTGAGGAGATACTGTCGTATTCAGTGCATTGATTTAGGAGTTTTGGGGCAATATATTGATGAATGACTTATAAATAATAGAAACGCAAATTGAATAGCTCATTTTTAGATAGTGAAGTAAACGGCAAAAATATATTATTTAATATGTTTAATTTTGTATGAATTTTGTACAATTTAAAAAAAGCTCAAAATATTGGTTATATTGGCCCCAAAAGACCTAAAAACCGAAAAGACTTAAACTCAAATAACTAACTGACCAGTGGACCAAACCTTACCTAATTTAAGTCAACTGATAATTGGTCAGTTAGTTATTTGAGTTTAGGTAAGTCCTCAAAATATTGGACTTTAGATTCTGCATACAAATGTTTGTATAAAAATATTTTTTATATACCTGTGATTGAGAGTCTGTATTGATAGCATTGATTACAAATTGTAATGTAAATCGTGAATAAAGTCTAAACATTGATGTTTTTATAGAAAAGTATTAATGGTGTGGGAAAAGGGGTTTTATGATTACATAATTTAAATCCTAAGGAAATATTGATAGTAAGACTTAAAGGATAGGGTATCACTGGCAGTGGCCACCATTGAACCACCATTTAGCTATATCCCTCTTTTTAGTATTCACACCAATATAGTATTCATTTAGATTAAGATGTTTGCAAAGTTCGCAAAATTGGTTCACATCTTGAACACAATAATCATTCTTCCAGTGAAAGTAGGAATCGTATCGTTCCTTATCAATGGCCACTTCGATCAGATGATCGGCGAGTGTTGTTATCGTTGGGAATTGCAAGGCATTGATGTATGAGTTTGGGGGCAGTATTGCCGTATAGTTGGCCGAACCGAAGACAATTGGGATTATATCGTATTTCATGGCATTGAATAACTTTTCAGTCACATAGTCTTTACAGAGCTATAAGAATAAATAAAATAAAAATTAATAAAAATTAAATATTAATATAGTAAATACAACAATAAGTATTATTAAGTCTTACAGAATTTTCAAACGATAAATAAAACTTATAATTTTTTTCAATGAAATCAAAACACGAGTAATATCCTCGGGAACAGTTGAATGGTCCGCAATCACCATATATATCAACGTCTAAATACCTCTGCAGTTGTTTTACTAATACTTCCCGTTTGGATGAAGTGTTACAATGACTGACAATCCAAGCCATATATTTATGTTTGTTTTTATAAATATAATTTGGTTTCCATTTAGTCTTGCATTTAGTGACCAAACCATAAGGTCTGTAGATATCTGAATCAGTCCTATAACTCATTACCCAATCAATTGAGTCAAAGAGACGAATATCAGATTTTTTATGCGGATATTTCATGTATGTATATACAGGCGATTCCATATTGAAGAGAATCCATTTCTGATTCAATGGTTTAGTCTTCGGAATATCAGTCATATCAATGTCTCTCCAATGAAATAATATTACATCACTTGAGTCCGTAAGCTCTCTATTGTTAATGACCATACAATTAGAGTACTCGCACTTCTTGATATCACTTGTATGCCATTTTTTCTTGTAATTTGTTGTCCACAAGAGAATATTGAATGTCTTATTCTTATGATAATTGCTATTATTTAAAGAGTAGGGCACAATTGATTTTTGATAAAGATTTCCATTAATATATTGTTGTATTAATGTTCCGTTAATATATAGTGATATGATTATAAATGCAAGAAATACAAATTTTATGGCTCTCATATCGTTCATTATGAAAATCAAATTATATTTTAGTCAATAATAAGTGAAGTAAAATTTATCAAAAAATAATTGATGTTTTATTAAATATTACATTAATTTTTAAAAGCAATAAAAACTTTTAAAATATTGGACTTTAGATTATACCTGTGAATGTTTTTATATAAATTATTTGATATGATTCGAGTGTCTGTTTTGATAACATTGATCACAAATTATAAATTATAATATAAACTATTTCATATTATTATTAGTATTGCGTAATTACAATCTAATTGTGTACTGATAAATAAACTCAAACGAGCTGGATAGTTTGGCAGTGGGCATCATTGATCCACCAGGACACTATATCCCTTTTTCGTGTACTGACTCTAGTTTTAACTGCATTTAGATTAAGATGTTCGCAAAGTTCGCACAAATAGTCGACATCTTGAACACAATAATCATTCTTCCAGTGAAAGTAAGAATCGTATCGATCCTTATCAATGGCCACTTCGATCAGATGATCGGCGAGTGTTGTCATCGTTGGGAATTGCAAGGCATTGATGTATGAGTTTGGGGGCAGTATTGCCGTATAGTTGGCCGAACCGAAGACAATTGGGATTATATCGTATTTCATGGCATTGAATAACTTTTCAGACACATAGTCTTTACAAAGCTATAAGAATAAATAAAATAAAAATTCATAAAAATTAAATATTAATATAGTAAATACAACAATAAGTATTATTAAGTCTTACAGAATTTTCAAACGATAAATAAAACTTATAATTTTTTTCAATGAAATCAAAACACGAGTGATATCCTCGGGAACAGTTGAATGGTCCGCAATCACCATATATATCAACGTCTAAATACCTCTGCAGTTGTTTTACTAATACTTCCCGTTTGGATGAAGTGTCACAATGACTGACAATCCAAGCCATATATTTATGTTTGTTTTTATAAATATAATTTGGTTTCCATTTAGTCTTACATTTATTAACCAAACCATAAGGTGTATAGATATCTGAATCAGTCCTGTAACTCATTACCCAATCAATTGAGTCAAAAAGACGGATATTAAATATTTTAAACGGATATTTCATGTATGTATATACAGGCGATTCCATATTATAGAGAATCCATTTCTGATTCAATGGTTTAGTCTTCGGAGTATCAGTCATATCAACATCTCTTAAATGAAATAGTATGGCATCACTTGAATCCATATGCTCTCTATTACTAGTCGTAATACAATTAGAGTACTCGCACTTCTTGGTATCACCAATAGACCAGTCTTTCATGAAATATGTTGTCCACAATAGTATCTTAAATGTCTTATTAATCTGATTATTATTTACTGAATTAGTCCGTTTAATTACATCAACTTGTTTGACATTGAAATGGCTGTATATAAAATAAATGAGCAGGATGATCATAAATACAATGACCACATTTTTAAATTTTTTCATTCTTCTAAAAGTCAAACGATATAGTACTCTATAATTAAGAAATCAAAAAAGCAAGTTTAATACAAGTTTGTAGTCCTATTCTTATTAAACTATCAGTGTCATTTTAAAAATTCAATTATTAAATTCAAACCTATTATATTTTTTATAAAATTGTTGAGATCTTGTAAACATAATTTAATTTTATTATAATTTATAATTTAATAATATAACAGTTTGATATTAAACTTAATGGTAATAGAAAATATTATAGATGATGTAAACATAATTATTTTGCTGAATAAATATTAATTTGTAAACATAATTTAATTTTATTATAATTTATAATTTAATAATATAACAGTTTGATATTAAACTTAATGGTAATAGAAAATATTATAGATGATGTAAACATAATTATTTTGCTGAATAAATATTAAGATGATAAGTGTTTGAAAAACTATTGTCTATTAAAATCAATACTGTGCGGTACAGTACTGTGTCATACTACATTTCTAAATGTACTCAACTGTATTTGTGTGCAAACCTAGTTTAGTTTCTAAAATTATAGTTTACTGTATTAACTTAAATAAAATTGAGTTACTACTATAATAAAGATGATTTAAAAATTTTAGGATAAAATGTTATATTATTTATAATCTTAATTATCTTATAAAAGTTTAAAACTTCATTTAGTAATTAAATCAAAATATCACTCATACATCACAACAAAAAATTAATAACGTTTATTCTGGATAATTGATACAATAAATAATTATTTTAAAAATAAAGTATGAAAATAAATAAATAAATAATTATAACAAAATTAACAACTGGGACAACTAATAGTTCCGTCTGATAGGCCGGGTGTATAACTATAAACAGTAGATCCACAGCATAGGGTAATGGGAGGAATGTTAGCAAAAATATCTGATAGATTCCTCAGTAGACGAAGTTTTCGGATGTATTGCTTGATTGTCAACAAATCAGTGATCATTACTTTAGTGGAGCCGTCGATTGAGTCGAGATGTGGTTCTGTGAGACATTTGATCCTTTCTGTCGGTGTGAATATGGACACAGAAATCAAGTACTGGTTATTGAATTCTCTGCCACCAATGACACGTCCCATATATAGTAAGACATTGAGACCTATTGGTAAGAAATAGAGTATAATTGTGAAGCATTAATTGTTAACCATGTTCAAATAACTGAGTGAATATCATACCAAACATAGTGATCCTATTCTGGTATATAATTTGGACGGATATGCTGAGAGTGTGGGCTCCATCAGCGGTAACGGCGGTGTAATTCAGTATATCCGGCACTTCAACAAAGTCTGAATCACAACTCAATAGCTTCATGTACTCGACGTTCAGAGAAATTGATTTGAGGGCTGAGCTGCCATTGAAGAGACACATACAGTAATCCAAGTCTTCCGTCTTGTGGACAGTAGTCGCTTATAATATACAGTATAAATAAATGATTTTTAAATAAATCATATTGTTTACCAGTATAATTTAGTTTATGAGTGCATTGACTACATACGCGTTCGAGCACTGGATATTTCATGCCCTGTTTAATTAAATTAAATTAAATTAAATTTATTAATTTACATGTTAATGATTTGAATATTAAATCTAAAATACTCACCAAATGAATGCGGATAAGTAAGCGATTTGTTATATTTAGTGGTCTGATCTCCTAAACAAAACACTTTGCGATCACCGATTAAATAAGGCACAGTATCAGGGTTGATTTCCGATGACAGACACGTTTGGTTAATATAGTCTCCAAAGGCCAACATTTGAAGACCAGAGGTCTGTTTGAGTCCATCTATTTCCTCGCACTCAGCGAAAGTGGATTTCGATATGATTTGCGATTCAGCGAAATACATACCAATCACCGGTTGATAACCTGTGATCACTTTCCCTAACCTAACGGTTACCTGACATCCTATTTGCAATTGTCGGCAAATAATTAGTAATAATTAGTAATAGTAGTAATAATTAGTAATAGTAGTAATAATTAGTAATTCAAATTCAAACTACTATTACTAATTATTACTACTATTACTAATTATTACTACTATTACTAATTATTATTAGTAGTAATAATTAGTACAAAAAGAAACAAACAATAAGTTGGGAATACCTTCCGGATAGAGGACTTTAACGAGTCTGACCTCACATATAGTGAGGATAGGGTTGACCTCATTCTTGAGGTATATTCTGTACGGCAAATAGTGTGGGGCGCAGTTGAGGTTGAGACAGGTCAGATTATCAATTTCGTAATCCAGGTCCTGCGTTATGCCGTCAACCGATAGGTTGTTTGCCACACAGTTATCATAGAGTGAAAAGCGTTTCACTTGAGTCCCAGTGATAACTGAAATGAAATTTAGTTTTAACTCAATTATGACTTCATTTTTGATAAATTATTTCTATATTACCTTCGAGTGAATAAAAGCTAATCTGTATTACAGTTACTGTTGAGGAAAATATTTCAGTTTAATTAGTCATTAGAAAAACAAAAGTATCAAAGATTTCTTTACCAATGAAAATGAAATGCAAATTATTATTAGTTTTGATTGTTTTCATTATTTTTAAAGTTTTTTTCTGATAATTAATAGAAAAACTGTTTAGGAAATTAATGTCAATTTAAATCAAAGTACTTTTCATAATAAAGTAAATGTACTACAAAATTAAAACACATTTTTATAAATTAACCTGAATTTAAAATCCAATTTTTGTTTGCATCTTATATAACAGATAAATAAATATTAAATATACATTTTATTTCATATTTTGTAATTGTTGTGAAATAATTGTACTCAAAATATTTATATTACTAATAGATTTGTATTTAAATATTCATTTTGCAGTATTTAGTTTACATAAAATATGGATAAATAGATTATGATAATTATTTAAATACACTTTAATTTTTGTTTGACAACTGAAATATTAAGATTACAATTTCCCTGATANGATTATGATAATTATTTAAATACACTTTAATTTTTGTTTGACAACTGAAATATTAAGATTACAATTTCCCTGATACCCTGTTTTATAAGTTAATGTTTTGCAATCAAATGAAAAATAAAATTTCATGAAAATGCGATCAAATATAAAAGCAGTTTCAGTGAAAATATTGATCAAAATTATTGAGTAAAGGTTTTATTCAACATTTAAGTCATCATGTAAAATATACTGTCTTAAAACTTCTTACAAAATTATTTTAATCAAGTATTTCAATATTGAAAGTATAGAAAATCCAGTTAAACGTTATATTATTGAAGTTTTAATTAGGGTTTTATTTTTCAAAATACAGTTTTCAATGCCATTGCTTAAGTTTGCAATAATAAAGTAAAATAAGTTGTATTAAGTATTGCTATAAAATGGATTTAATGCCAACATATTTATTAAAACTGATCGATAACTTTGGATATAATTAAAGGCTAAGTGTTTTCATAAAAATAACTGTATATAAAGGCAATAATCAGATTATAAAAGTTTAGTGCAATTGAAAAGCCGTCCAATAGTTAAGTGAAATCAAAATGAAGTGTTTGGTAAGGATTAATAATTTATAAACTAAAACTTATTTTAGATTTTAAAAATAAAAACTTTATTATTTAACAATTTCTAGATTTCCTTTCTATTGATTTGTTGGATAACTGTATCATCGAGTGTCCGGTTGTTGGACACCAAAGTGTTTGTAGAGCCGGGACTCTCCCACATCCATGAGTCGGCCGGATATGCCTACAGTGAGCCGATAGTGAGCTATAAGGAGCCAAAACTATATTATAAGCAACCGATTGCTTATAAGCAACCGATTGCTTATAAGAATCCAATCGTTTACAACGAACCCATTGCTTATAAGGAGCCCTTTGGTTACAAGCAATCCATTGCTTACAATGAGCCCATCATTCCCTACAAAGAGCCCATCGCTTACAGTGAGCCCATTGCCTACAACGAGCCAATAGCTTATAAGGAGCCCATACCCATCAAAGAGCCCGTTATCTATAAAGATATTGTGGCCGCTCCTGAGCCCGAGTACACATACACTTCCGATGGATCCATAGTGTGGGATAAATACGGAATATGTGGTCCCAAACTCATATACTGTCAACATTTGTTTGGACACATCAGCAATAAACTGGATTATCAATTGGGAGTACAGGGATTACACGGACTTGGATATGAAGGCGACGCCTATAAATTGATCCCAAGTATAGCCATCAGTAAAGTGGCGGACAATGCCCTACATTTGGGAGACGAGAGTTGGAATCACTTGGGATGGGGTGGAGTGGGCTATGGATTGAGTGGAGTCGGTGTCGGAATCAATAGTTACGACGAGATTCTTAAGAAGAAAAAGAAGAAGAAGAAGAAGAAGTAAAAGAAGAAGAAGAAGAAGAAGAAGAAGAAGAAGAAGTAAAAGCGAACCAATGATATAGTAATGAATGCACTTAAATACTGGTATATTTATAGTTATGATGTCATATTGTATATATTTATAACATTTAAACAATAGTACAAGTGTTTGACCAAGTTTACTATTTTATATGTACTTTTTGTATTGTTTTTGTTAAAAATAAAACTTTCTAAAGTCTACCATCAAATATTTGTTATATTATTTTGACAACTCATACTAGTATATTGTATTTATTCAAATGATTTACACACAAATTAAAGTAGATTTCTAAAGCAATACGGTTATCAATAATATAGTAATTTATTTCATATGAGAAAAGTGAAGCAAAACTTTCGAAATGATTTTGATCCTTGAAAATATATTTTAAGGCGTTTTATTTATAAGGAATTTGAAAATAGTGTTTACGGTTATATTTTCAATAGTTATTTTATATACTTAACTGTATAAACTAGTTTTATTTAAAAATTATTGCCAAAAATTAATAATTATTTTTTGAAAATGTATTATATTAAAATAATATTATAAATACTCTAATGGTTTCAATGCATTAATTAAAATGAAATCAATTTTTAATATATTAATATAAATTGACGGTTAGATTTTAATCTCAAATAACTTATTACATTGATGCAGAATAATAATTAATATAAATATAATTTTTAAATGAATATTGAATGATAAAACACTCTACTCTATAATTGACAGTAAGGTAAATGAATAATAATTAATTAAGACCTTGTTAGAAATCCTACTTCATGTTTTTGTTTATATAGATTGCAAACAAATCATTTTAAAATCATTGTTTCAAAATAATCTAGATAACAAGTTATATTTTAAAGCATAGTTTTATTGCAGTATATAATAAATATTATAAATTTAATTATAATTATTGTTCTTCTAATTATTAGACTTTAATTTATCATTTATTTGATTGAAACACAAAAATATATATATATAATTTTTAATTAATAATTTTTAACTTGAATATTAGTTAACATAGTGCTGGGAGTGTCTCTTAACAAATATAATTTTTTATTTTTATGTTTTAACTATTAAAAAACTACTTTAAAAATTTATAGTGCTTAAGATAATTAAGATTATATAACAAATATGGTTTATTAATTAAATTATGACGACATCATTTACTTTTTATACTTAATTTTTAATTAAAATGAAATAAAATAATATTATTAATTAAAATCAATAATTATAAATATAGTGTGCTTGTGTTATTTTGTAAAATATCATTACATGTAAAATGAAATCTTTATTATCACTGTTGATAACAAATTGTTTAATAAATTATATTTACACTTTATCGGTTAAATGCATAAAATAATTATTTTATAAAATGAAAGTTAGTAAATAATTATAATAATAGTTTGTAGAGATGTGGATAACTTTTGTGGAGCAATCAATGGATATCCCTATTGCCAGGGTAATATGTATGGGACAGAGTTACCCAGAGTCAATTGGCACATGAATCCCTTTAAAGAATTACAGTACATAACAGGATAATTGAACATGATTAATATTTAATTAAAGTAATATTGCAGACACACAAATACTTTAAACTTCTATTTCGAGAAATCGCATTTATAATTATATACTTTTGACATGACCTCGATCAAGGGCGTAGTTATTTTGTGATGATAACTTAAAAACAATAAGTTTTATTTGAGTTATCTAATATTCTTAAAATCAATTATTATTTTATATTCACATTCTATATGATTATGTGAATAACAATTAAAGAATATATAATTAAAACTTAATTTAAATTATTTTATTTATTTTAACCACTTATATATTTCTTAAAATTATGCAAGTAGTTAATTTTAAGCTTATTGGTTAGCATTTACTATTAAATTAAAAGTTTTAACGATGTTTTATATACTGTAGAATAGGATGATTTCAAATATAAAAATAATAAATGAAATAATAAATCCAAAGATTATGATATAAAACAAATCAAATAAATCTGAAAGCGATAGCACTTTGAATTCCAACTGAATGTCCTTAATATGCATGTCTTCTACACTCCTATCCATTCCCGGGTAAGTCATGAGTGAGTTTTGAATCCAATGCTTATATAAACCCATTTCTCGTGATATATAAATACTATAATCATAAACATAAATTAATTAATTAACATAACAAGACACAAATGAACTAGATTAATTTACATGTCATTCAATGTCTGTTCAATTAATTGGTCACTATTTTTATTGAGGGCCAAGAAGTCAGGTAACAGTTCGCCACCATTTGTCGATATGTGAATCAAGTCAAGCAATTTTGGGCTTTTAATTGGATCCATATGCGACAAAATAGTGATTAAATGGATAAGTGTTAACTTATTTCTAGTGATTCCATGGGTTCCGGTCCTTAGGTCTGTGATTAGTTGGCGTTTGAACGACGGGTTCATCATTTGGTCGATTTTGAATCCTTTGATCCGAGATTTAATTGCTTTGGCGAAAGGAGAGTCCGATTTCATAGCAAACTCATAGAGAGTGGTGTCTTCACTCGTATAGAACAGCATATTCTGGACTCTTGTCATGTCTTCTAAGGAATCAATTTTAATGATCGGATCACTTCTTACGGTGTAATCCAAGAGATAACTACAGAAAGCGACTGAAATGTTTAGGGCGACGACCAACCAAATGAATAAAATGTAGTTTTCAAATGAATTGAATTTGTTCACAAATTTTTGTCTTGATGTCGAAAACATTAAAATTGAGAAATTCCAAAAATATTCATAAATTTTTGAGATTTGTCGTGAATATAGTGACAATAAAAGCGAAACCATAATAAGAGATGTGAGGACCAAAAGCCAGACATCATTTGAGAAACAAGTAAAATATGGGAATAAGAGTGGAGTTCCGGGCATTGGTTTTGACGCTATATTTGCCAACTCTTCGTAATCAAAACAATTAGAAATTATAAAATCATCGGTGATTTGATTTAGAAGTGAAATATGGTTGGGTATAATGGGTCGGAAGATCACATCGACCCTCTCTTTCATGATTGTGTCGATCATTTCAGGTATACTTTTTGGTGGGGTTTTCAGTAATAAACTAATTGAAAAAGTATTAATAATAATTACATAAATAAAATTGTGTTATTTTATATGCAAGTATTATAATATGATGAATACATACAATGCTTTGAGTCTTCTTGTAGTTTCAATGATGAGAGCAACCAATGGTCCACAAATCATATATGATGTCCGCCTACTTTTAAGATAAATATAAAATATTACAATAAGTAAATTAAGATGAGTTAAGGATATTCTTTAAAACATACTTTTCGTAAACCTGTAAATACGGAGCTTTACCAATAGGAAGAATATTAATAGTTATATTGTGTATTATATCAGTTGTTAAATTAAAAGTTTGATTTGCATTGAATTCAAGACAGTCCTTTAAATTCATAATGAAAAACTTTGTAAACGTATAAATTATTACAAGAATAATTTATTAATTAAAAGGTTTGACTTAAAAACAGACATTAGGGTAAATACAGAACATAAAATATCAAACAATTATTATTGTTTTTAAAACATAAATATCAATACAAACTATCATAAACATACTACTTTATAATACTAAATAATATAAACTAAATACAATATTTTATTTACTATAATATTTTCTATAAAAATTAAATTGGGTACTTGTAATAGATTCAATCAATAATAAAAGTACAAAATACTCAATCATACTTGAGGTTTATACCCACATTAACTACCATAGTACTATAATAATTGATTGTAT
>CAJPVJ010001146.1:0-17772 GCA_905397405.1 Oppiella nova | reverse complement strand
ATTGCTCGTTTGTCTTTGTCTTATAATATTTGTGTACAAAATGCATGTTTTGAAGACTAATCGCATGATTGCATGATATTCTGGTTATGGATTTGATTGTCATTATGTTTGCGGTGAAGGGTCTTCTGAGTGACAATTCATGACAAACTTGTAAATAACTTACTATTCATTTAGCATCAGTCGCACAGAACGGGCTCTTCGAGACCACCACTACTAAACAGTCTCAGTAATAGCCAAAGCAATCCAATACTGATCTCATCGTCGCCTACCATCTCCTCATCAGCTCAACCATCGAAACTACAATTCATTTCACAGCCGTCTGTAGGCTTAGGTATTCAGCGCCCGAATCACACATTAAGCCTATCCTCAGACCCATTAGCGCCGCACCAGTACTCGTGGCCGAGTTGGCCGTCCAGACGCGGTCAGGGCAACGGCGCCACAGAGTTTACGACCACTGCTCCCATCACTAACTTATTTAGTAGTCTTTCCAACAGAATCAACAGTTGGGCCACCAATTGGGGGGGATAAGATAATTACTACAATTGACTTTTTATATATTCTGTATATTATTTACAAATTATTTTAAGTTTTCATGTTTGTATTATTTTACCTAAACTTTTAAATATCACTTGTTTTTAATGATCATAATTGTGAAGACATTAAACGCAAAATATTTATTTTTAAAACAATTTTAATAAATAAATGTATTTTATGTTATTAATGCTAATGTTAAAGTTTAATTTATTTATTTATATAAGTTAATAAGAATCATATTTATGAAAACTTGATAACCTTTTAAATCTTTAGTTGTTACAACAATTCATGTGATATATATTGTCAAAGTTAGGTAATATTTTTAGGCAAAATTCTAATTAATAAGAATTGTAAAATACTTGAAGTTTTCTAAAATCAAAATCAGGTTTTAATAATTTTAAGATTAAGATTAAATATTGAGATGTCAAACTATTCTTTCTACAAATCTTTGTATAAACCTTTGATATCATAACGAATACACTTTAATGATTACAATTTAATAAATAGTAAAAATCTGAATGCAGATCATAAGTTGTCTTGAATAAACAGCACCTGGACAGTTTCAATTATTAAATTGAATTTATGTCAAATTAAATATTTGTCTAACTTTCGTAAGTTAATGTCAAAGAAATTAATTATTAAAATGATATTCAAATGCCATATAAATAATAATGAATTGAGAAAATTGATAATTAAATAAAGAATAAGTTTAGCAATAATTGGATGGAAAGGATGATAGGCTGTGCACTAATTGGCACCTAATAGACAGTCGACAATAGCCGTAAAACCCGTATTATAAGACCGCACCTCAAATAAAATGAAGTAAAATAAAAATTTTAATTATGAAAAGCGGGCGTAACTGGCGTTTGAGTCCAATGATTATCACTATGAATGCGATGTCCTTATGTTGAGTTCAATTATGCTATGAATTGTTTGTCAAATAGTTTTTATTTCTTCTAAACAATTAGACCACAATATGTCACACAATAGCATTTGAAGCGTTAATATTAAATGTGATATAAAAAACTATTTTCAAAGTTAACAGATTTTAATGAAAGATATTCTACGCTATTATGGTGTGTCATATCATTTGCAGAGATTTTTAGCAAATTTAAGCAAAATATATGAAAACAATACGAAGTAAATGCTGTATAAAACGAGTTTAAATGATAATAATGAGCGTTATTTTGTGGAATAAGACGACTATTTTGTGGGAACGGTATTATACAGTATACCATACTGTATATCAAGGAGGGAATGGCATCAAAGGCAACTGTAGATACGGTTAATGAGCACCGATTTTATTTTTCATAATTGACTGCATTTCAGGTGGAGTTTGCAAAGCCGTAGTATTGAACATAATTTTGTCAACATTTGTATCATTAGTTGTTTAGTGAGGAATCGCTTCACAAAAGCAATTCATGCAAAATATCAAAATCTATAATAATTTCTGTTTCATTTCTCTATTTTCATTTCGATAAGAAAATATAGTTTTTGTTAGTTTTCGACTCCAAAAGCAGTCGAAACAATGACCCGAAACAAGCAAATTATAATTTGAAAATTTTTCTCTCTCTTGTTATAACAGTAGTGTTTGTGTTATATTAAAATGCTATCAAATTAGTTGAAGTTTTGTGTAAAATTATGAGAAAAAATCTCATTATTTCTGATTAGTGTGTAATGTATTCCTGTTTTTGAGAAAATTATTATTTTAGTTTTGAGCCAAATGTGTGCCACAAGTACTGCGATTAGGAAATTGTTTTCATTATTTCATATGTGTTTTACTATTTGGTCACAACATTGACCACTACTTCTTCATAGGATTATCCATTCGTCTCAACATTACTCCAAAAGTAGTTATACTCGACAAACAGATACAGCTATTGACAGTGAAATTGCTATTTACAATGGGATACAGAAATCTTAATCCATTTCCTGTCGTTTTACAACAAAAAAGTTGTCAAAAACTTTGTAAATATGTGTTAAAGTGAGTGAAAACTTGAGACAAAACATTTGTCCTTAGTTTACAAAAGTTAGTAAAAGTGACAAAAAAGTAATCCCAATGTTATCGCCATTGGATTACGTGTTATTGCATTTGGGATCTCCTGGAAGATATCAGATATTCGTGGCGTTCCTCCTCTGCTGTCTCCAGTTCCCCATCGCCTTCAAGGACCAGCTCTGGAAACACTACTCGGATGAACCGCCGCACCGATGCCTCATCAGGACGTCAGCCGGGAGTCACATGATTGGTGTGAACACCAGTATCAGCGAAAGTGAATGGTATCCCATCGCCAGACACGAGAACAAAGTGAAGACATACGAGTCGTGTGTCATGTATACCGACGCTTACAACCACTGGAAGGGCACTCAGAAGTGTCTGTACGGCTGGCAATACAGGGCTCCGGACAACGAGCATAATGTGGTGATTGAGTACGACTTGGTCTGTGAGCGCAAGTATCTCCTCAACGCCCTCTTCTACTTGAGCCAAGTGGCCGCTATTTTGGGGGCAATCGTGTGGGCAATGATAGGGGACAGGTGTGAGCGCAGGAACACCGTTCTCATCACTCTCTATCTGTTCGTGTCGTCTTCGGTATCCCTCCACTTCGTCACCGATTTCCTCCAGTTCTCCATTTTATACTCATTGGAGTCGTTCTTCGCGGCGGTAATTGTTTTTTGATTGTCTTAATACAGGTGTTAATCAATTGCTATATTAATGAGTGAATGTGTGTATGCATTGAATTCGTGTATTGTATGACTGATTGTTCAAAGTTTTAAAGTTTATAAGTTAAGTGTGAGAGAAGAAAATAATACTCTCACAGACAGACCCTGGTATATAGCAGTGAATTTAGTGTCCAATGAATAATTAAATTATGATAAAAAGTAAGAGACACTAACAGACATCCATATGTGTCACACATATAGGGTCTTCAGATAACGACATTCGTACTGTTGTTGGAACTGTTGGCCACACCCTATCAGTTAAGGGCATCGCTATACTGGTCCTGTTTCGCGATGACGGCCGCATTACTGGTGCCACTACTCATGTGGTCCATCAGAAACTGGCGATATGTCCAGTTGGCCACATCCGTGCCCTGCATAGCATTCTTCACGTATATATGGCTGATCCCTCAGTCGCCCCTATGGTTGGTGGTCGAGGGGCGCCTCCATTCGGCCGAAAATCTGGTTGAAAGGCTGGCCCAACACAACGGCGCCACCGTTTCTCCCAGTTTTCGACTCCATCTCCAGAATCTGTTGAGTTGTGTGAAGAGCTCATCCGCTGCCCAGTCTATGCGCCACCGAATACTACCGAAGTTGTCGTCCCCTGGACTCCGATGGCATCTGTTTGTCCACTTCTACCTGTTCTTTGTGGTGGCGCTCACCACTCATGTCACTGAACCGCAGACTATAAGACTTAATGAGAACCGATACGCCCATCAGTTCTATAGCGCGCTCATGGATTTGGGGGCCGTTATGTTGTTATACCACTTCGCGGTCAGGTATGTCACCGCAACAACTTATTGGTTATATGTGTGGGTTTGCAGATAATTATGAAGTTATGAATGGTTTGTGTTGTTTGTATCTAGGATTGGACCGCGGTTTATACAGGCATTTGTGTTCATAGTGTCCGGACTTATGCTAATGACATCGATTACACTCCAAGAAATGCTTCCTAAGAGTCACGACACTAATGGTGAGTGGTGTCAGTCATACAAGACATTAGTTTTAGGAAATAATTACGATATTATTGATTGATTTGTGTTCTAAAGTAAATACATTTTTAGAGATAATAAAGTTTTAAAGATAATGAGTTATTTACTTAACATTTTATTAGTAATTTTTAATTAAAAAACTAATTTGTTTGCTTAAGAATAATTTATATGAGATATACTGTGAATGTTTTAAAACTGCGATAATTAATTTTCTAAACTTTACAGTGAATGAGAAATAAATACAATATTAATAGTTGTTTGTATGGGTCTAACAGTTCCATTGGATTTTGATTTTCGACTCTTGTTATTGCCGTCGAGTCTTGTATTAATGGCCAGAACTCTAACCATCTGTTTGCCGGCACTTACATGGTTTCACGCGGCAAAGACCTTGCCTACTGGGGTCAGGTATGCAATCTTTCACTTATGAATTTATTGAATCCATAATTCCTTTCCCATAAGAAAAGTTCTAACTTATAAAACTTTTTTCATAACTTTATATCATTTACTTCATAAAAACTTTTACCTCTATTGAGAAATATTCAGTGAAATATTGATTATTTTCACAATTGTGGGATAAATATAGAAAACCTGAAAGTGTGAACGAATTAAGGACTATTTTTATATAATTATTGCCATTTGACACGAATTTAAATGCAATCAACTGTTTAGCAGCTAATAGTTTAAACTTTTGTAATGAAGTTAAGCAATGATTTCAGTGAACACTTTTCCAACACTCACTTAACATAACAATGTTTTCCTGTTTCTTGCATTTCATTGAACTTTCTGTACACTGAATGATATGCACTTTAAAGGATTAATTTGTAAATAAAATTAATAATATTTGTAAATACAATTATCTAATTGTTTTCGTTTAGTATTAAAAATTATTTTATATTTAATTTGAACTTGACTATTGATAATTGTAATACAAAGCAATCTTTTTATATGAGATGATTATATCATACATAACATCAAGTTTTATACAAGAATTTGGATAATGTAATCATTAATTGATAGTGTAATAGGCTATAACTAATACCTTTTAAAAACTAATTTTGATTTGGCAGATTATTTATGTTACGAAACATAATTTTATGAAAAACAAATTAAAGTTAATTTGATTAAATTATTTTAGACTGATATTTAGATTAAAGATTAAATTAAATACAATTTTTAAAAAAATTACTAGACTCATTCAAAACTAGTCTATCAAAACTATCTAAAAGGTCATTTAAAAATAATTAACTTTATAAACTTAATTATCGATTATTATATTTGTATATTAAATATTTAATTAAATTAATATTATTATAATTTGTTGAACAGAGCGGTAGGTCTGGCGGCGTGTTTTAGTTGGAGTAAAATCGGCCAAATGGCTGCCCCACACCTACTGGTGCTGGTAATTAATTGACTCAATACATGGCTAAATCAAACCCTGTACTAAATGGTGAATATGTTTTCATAGTCACAATTAATCGCACCGTTCATTCCGATTGGTTTATGCGGTTCATTATCAGTGGTAGCGGGAGGTCTGTCTCTACTGCTCCCCACATGCTATCGGAAACCATTGCCTAACACTATAGAGGAGGTCGAGAACAAGAGACTAGCGGTGCAACTGAAGCACAGGTATCCCAGCTATAGAGATCTCAAAGACGGCAAAATCAGTTCAGTGACCATCGCTGGCAACGCCGTCAATGCCAATGTCTACACTATAGGACCAAATGGTTTGGACAAAACCAATGTTAAACATTCACAACATCCAGATATGACTGATGGCATCCCTCAGAACCTAACGGTTCTACCATTGAATCGGCCAAACACTGTGTACAACGACGACACCGACTCCAGGCTTTCGGATCTCGAAGAAGACATCAATGAAAGCAATAATTGGAGACTTTTTGCCAATGAATTGAGCCGACAGTCCAACGCGAAAATACTAATCAATCGCTTGGATTCGTACGATGCGAGAGATGTGGACCTATTGGGCCGGTCATCCATGTCTGCGGCCAACAACTACCCCAATGGTCTGACTCATAGTATGGGTCGCGTCGGCAGAGGAGATCCAGTGGCAGAAACCAATCTTTAAGCTGTCATCTCATGTCAACTCTATTTCGGAACCATTCGTATGGAAACCAATTCTCATTCAAAACTCATTTCTATTCATTTGACATATTAATCACAAATCATTTATAAATTACTACAAACCACTAAATATTCGCATTATTTATAATAAAATATATGTTTTAAACAAATTGCGAGTATTTGTAAGACTTGAGAAAATTTTAGGGCTTTAGAAAAAATAATTACATTCATGTCTGGCATTCAGTTACGCTCTCATTCCCCGCCTAATAGTAGGTATGACTTTAAGTGAGATAATTATATATCAAATCAAATACAGAGTGAACTGAAAGTCGTTACAATTTATAGTAAATTATATGATAAAACACATAAAACAGAGCGTTATATCAAACAGTAATGAAATTAATGCGAATTTAATATAAAATATTTCAATCTAAAAACACTCAATGAAAATACTGTATCCTTTGAAAAGTTGAACTAAAAAAAGTTGAAATACTTTTATTGGTTTAAACTTTAAAACTTGTTTTAATGTCAAATTAATCAAATAATGAGCAAATAATGGTTAGTGTTTTATTCAATAACCCATAAGATGTTGATTCCAGATGAGCCCAAATTGATGCGTCTGTTTGGGATATAATGATAATTGCATTGAAATTATGAATTAAAAGTTATATCCTATGCTTTTAGATTAAAAAGTTAGGCTGTTATATGAGTCAGTGTAGTATTAGTCTCATATTATGTGGTGATTAGTTCATTGAAAAAGCACTCATACCCTAAATATCCCAACTGTTCGTTCTTAATGCAGTGCAGGAATACAAGCAGTGAATGAAACAAATTGTTGCGACCGATGGGCAGTTCCCACACGTCATCCTCTTTAGTGTACACTTTAAAGTGCGGGGCATTCGCTTTGGCCTCTAATATGTAGATCGGACTCTTAGGCACGGGTCCTAACAAAGCACAACACTATTCAATTAGTCACTCATAATCGCCGTAATTATCAATACCTGAAAGGGTTTTATAATACAAATTAGTGAAGGCTTTCCCATCAGGGCTGTTGGGGTTTGAGGGCAACCGTAGATCCATATACGTGCAAAACAAGTGCATTATTATCTGTGAATGAAATTAATATAAGAATAAGAGATACAACAACATAATTGTGGGGCAATTACGGCGGAATCGGTGACCAATTCATCGGTCCATGGCTTCAAATTATAGGTACCGCCAGAATTCCACTGAAATTTATTAATAGATCCACCTTTTGATAACTCTGTCGTCCATCAAAATAAATGTTTAAATTAATGTTTATTAAAACTGTTTGCAATTGAAAAACCTCTAATTCTTTGGACCAAATATTGTTGATTAGATGTGAGCTCAAGAAATGGTAGAAAACTCTCTAAACTCGATAACTGAGGCTTTTTCAGAGCAATAATTTGTTTGAGTGTTTGGACACTAGTTTCTTAAAGTTGATAAAAATAAGTTTAGTTCACTTAAAATTAATTGAATGGACACTAAATCATACCACCGATGACTGTATCTAAATGTCCGCTTTTGACGAGTAAGTCATTGATTTTGTCCATCTGTTCGACAACTCGGCACAGAATCGTAAGACTAATCCATTTGCGAATATTCTCGATCCACTGATTCATAACGATTTCATCGATTTTCAGTTTTGTTAACAACTGTTTAATAATGAAAATAAAAGTCAAAACAAATTCAATAATTAAATTACATCTGAATCTAAAGACCGAATCCATAGCTTTGGAAGAAGAGGGAGAGCTGTTGATGGAATCAAACTCAGAGTTATTGAGCCGAAGAGGCGATTCAATGGCGAACTGATAGGCGTATTCATTGGACTCGTCAACGGCCGGCGCAAGAGTTTGTGTCCATCCGGAGGTGGAACTGTTGTTTTGTCGCCGTTTATCCAATTCAGACAACTCTTCCATTCGTTGTTCCCTTTGCTCGAAGTCTTTCAGATAGTGATCCAACTCTCGCTCGTTAGTCACAAACGATTCGCTGGTATTTGCTTTGTTTGTAGTTCTTCTGTGTCGAACGAATCCGCCTTTGGATCCGTTACTCATGTCTTGGCTCGCATTGGGAGACAAATGGCTCTGGAATTGCCACGAATGCGATGTCGTGTCCATCGATGAGTCCAGAGTCCAGTTGAGGCCTTCGGATAATTGGGTCGAATTGAGAGACAAATGTTTGTCGAAATCAGAGGCAGTGCTCATCTCGAAGATGGGAAGTGTCGGCGAACCCACTCTAAAGGGTTCGACCGATGGCTGACCAGCGATTGGTTTGCATTCTTTGAAACCAATCTCATTGTCTTTGACACCAAACGCTTTCATTTGATTGGATGTCAACTCCATGTCAGTCATGAAATACTTCCTCCACAGCCAAAGACACAGATTGTATACACAATTCAGAAGTAATACCAAACATACGATTAGATCTGTTTTTTGATGAAGAGTTTAATTGATAATTAATTTATGGCTTCAAATGAGTGGTAAAACAGACCCAACGAATAGACCAGAAATATGAAGACATTTGTGGCGAAAATGCCGGCAATAATCGATAATTTACTGTAAATTTGAATTGAGATTAATTGAGATAATGAAGACATGTTAGCATTAAATCCATACAAATCGATGGCAAGCATTGCGGCGAAGAATGCGTTAATAGCGGACCAAATGAGTGCATGTCTTGACTGAGACAACAGTCGCCGGCGTTTCATCACCGCATCCATTGTCCCTAAACTGTCGGACCTGTTATACACAGTAAATGGTGGGCTAATACATGTCTATTAATAGTGGTTATCAGGTGATAGTTGACGAGATGATCACAGTGTGGTTACAGCGCTTCCACTCAACCTCTCAAACCACTCATATGTTTGGCGCCATTGACTCATGAGATCATAGAGTTTCGAGAGTTCATGAACATATTGCCGGCACTCATGGCACACATGTTTTATGGGTTATAAATGTTTCAAAGTGTCTATATTTCTGTTATAGTGTATTTATTTTATGTAATCAACTCGGTTATAGTGAACACCCTGAGCAGATTTGTTTGAATTTGTAATTAGAGAAAGTTTGCCTAATTTTGCCACAATTGCCGTCTATTGCCAGCACTGTTGCCATACATAGACTGTGCGTTTGGGTTGAGTTGTGTTGTGTACGGGAACTGTCGAACGCATGTGTTTGCGATAAACGACTCATTGATATGTGATTTAATGCTATGAAAAGCGATTGAAGTGTTTGTTGAGAGAAATCATCAAATATTGAGTGAAGGCTCGTCTGAACGCCACTTAACCATCAAATCTGTGCACAACTTCTTTGCTAACCATTAGTGAAACGATGGGCAAGTAGTGGGTGAGTGAGTGGTGACAGAGACAGTGACTGTGATATCGTTTGTGAAGACATAGCAGTGGGTGTGTGATGTCGACGGTATGGCTACCCATAGGTGTGCGGGTGTGTGGTCTGGACCGTCACCTCCGTCTGTCCACATACCGAGTGCTGGTTCTGGTGCTCACATTCATGGCATACACGGCCTACCACTTGTCCCGACGCCCTCTCAGTGTCGTCAAGAACGTGTTGAGTCGCAACTGTTCCCAAGTGATCGTACCTCAAGACGTGATCATCACAAACACCACTCAATACAATTGGTGCGATTGGCAGCCCTTTAATGGATCCGATGCTAACACGCTGTTAGGTATGCCATACACTGCCTCCCTGTCCACACATATGTCTGTCATTTGTGTCTCATTTCATTGATGGCTAAATGTCTGTAGAGTTTATTACATGTAATTAAATGATAAGATTGTTGTTTAGCACTATTTCTATCATATTTTCATAATGTCTTTAATATAAAATTTTTTATTGTTTCGCTAATAGTTTATTCAATAATTAGCGTTTATAGAACTAAAATAATCATTAATTTTATGTTAAACTAAATTATAAATCTCACACTCACTTTATAGTATTTATTTCGATATCAAATCACGGTATTTAACCTAAGTTAATTATCAAATTATCCATTTTTACCGGTGATGACCAAAATGATAGGTTTTTCTTATATACCAAATTAATAATCACCTAAACCTCAACCGAAGCAGTCCATTACCATTGTATACTTATTAAGATTAAAGGGTGTACTGTATGTGTCATTTAAAGTACCCAGCTAGTGACATTCTTCTGATTAGAAATGACCGCATAATTAGCACTAATATTACTGCCATATCTACTGTATATATATATAATTGAATTATAATTTCTAGTGTTTTGCACTTAATTACGCTATTTTGCGTATAAAATCGTTTGTGCGTTAAAGTGTCGTGAAATTTGAGTACTCTTAATGAAGTTATGATAAGCAATATACAGTAATCATGAAAATAACATACAAATGTTATGATATGTAAAGATAACTAAACACATTTTTATTGAAAAACAAACTAATTAGGGAAAATCACATAACTAATGTTTAGTCCAGAGTTTAGGAACTTTATACTCAAAATTACTGGCTATTTTTGCTTTCATTTGTGTAATAATGAATAGGAAGGCTCTTATCGATTATACATATAATATTTCATTGGCTGTAATGTTGTATGAAGTCATTCGTTAGAAAATAGTTTTTGTGTATTTGAGATAAAGTAGTGAACAGATTCTCAATACATGAATGAATATAATGAATACATCCGACGATAATTGAGAGGCTTTCTTAGGGACTAACTATTGGGAGCGCAATACTTCCGGAAAGTTTTTATTGAAATTAATTTTGCCGGCAAATAGAGAATCAGTTTATAGACTTTAAACAGACTTACAGTATAATGAGATTGTCGTTAAAAATGAGTATCGATTTAATTAGGAATAGTTTAAATAAAAATTCTTAATTTGCCGATAATTGCTAGTATTTGTGTCAATCATATAAAGGATTTGGTTCAATACAGTACTTTGAATTTGTTTAAAGAATAATCTGATTTGTTATGATTAGATTTGAATTATTTAACAAATCTTTCACTTATTAATCTCAACTGTTTTGAAAAGTTTAAGTTTTCGGTTATCTTTAGATAACATGTTTGGAGTTAATTATCATGCGTTCAATTAGTGAATGTGTTGTCCTTTTGATTGTCATCAGTTGGTCTCGTGGTTATGCATAATGACTATCCAATAGGAAGTACAGATCCCAAACATACCCACAACACCTCCCATTCAATGGTCTTCTGATGGCTTAACAGAGAATAGAGATAAGGCGTTTGTTTCTCTGTAAACAACGCTAATTGCCTATGAAAATTACATACCGAATAGCGTTGATAAAACAATAGTAAAAGATATTGGTCACTATTGACTTATTAGAGAACCTAATGAAAACAATTTATCAAATGTTTATCACAATAACGAATTAAATTGATAATTATTTTAGTTTTTAGTATTATACTGGTTTCAGGCAAAATTGCAGACTAAAAGCTAATTTAGAAGTTGTTGTTAATTAACTTAAAATTTCAATAAATACTATATCATACCGTATATTGAATTCCAATTAAAACACATACAAATAGGAATTATTCTAGTACTGTACCTGGTCATTTTTGCACTTTGCATTTTTGCATTTTGGTCATTATTTAATTTTAATCAGACATTTAAATATAAATTCATTTTATTTGTCAATTTATTGAATGCATATCTACAGAATGACATAATTGATTACAAAATTAAAATATATTCATAAAACTGTTCTTTTAATTGTTTAAACACATGTTTAATCCAGAAAACCTGAGCTCAAAAGACAAGAGTATGCGCTATAAGTACAAAAAGAGCCCAAAATAGCGGCTTTCTACAGTAAATTCTATAAAGGACAGTAACCGAATGTTATTGAGCGGACTCTTCACCTATGCCTTTGGCATTGCTTTCTATTATGACATCCACTCCTTCTACTACTTTATCATCATTCAAATCATATGCGGTAATCATGTCTTGCACTCTCATATGCGGTGTTTGAATGTCATTAAAAAGATTGAATCGACGCACAGGTGCTCTACAGACAACGGGCTGGCCAGCGGTGGTGTCATCAGTTGGCAATTGGTTTGGAAAGGGATCGCGAGGACTCATATTTGGCATTTGGAATTCGCACACAAATGTGGGCAACATTTTGGGGGCAGTCATTGCCGGCTATTTCGTTGAATATAATTGGGGACTCAGTTTCATAGTGCCCGCTATTATCGTGAGCGCCGCCGGCTTTATACTGTTCCTGTTCTTCACACCCTGTGAGCGCTCAGACATCCAAATGCTTTCATTATTATAACTATTTGTTAAACTATTTACAGATCCAGAAGAAGTGGGCATTTCATCCTTCGATATCGACAGCAACCGAAGAGTTAGAGTATGTGTTCAGCGAGTGAATGATATTCTGAATGTCTTTTCTAATGATTAGCCATTATTTGTATAAAGGAATCGTTTAATAACATCAGCGAAAACACGGGCTATACTGATAACAACGAGAGTATTTCGAGCACCTGTTCCTCGTCATCCACATCGCAGTCCCAGTCCCGGGAGCAGCGCCAACAACACCAGCGCCGCAAACTCAAGCCCATGGATGAGGCCAATGACTCCATTGTCGTACGTTTGCTTCCGGCATATATTGTCTTAATGTCTTATTTGCGCCAAGAAGTGGTGATTATTTAATTGACATTTGATTTGATTGGATGATTAGATGGACGAAGAGGAGCACCCATTGCTTTCGGCCAATGACTCAGCGATGGAGAGCACCGACAAACAGGCCATCTCTTTCGTCACAGCTCTTAAGATTCCTGTAATTGATGTCTATTTGAATAGCAATTCAATTGTCTCATTGAATGTATTTTATACCACTTTTAGGGAGTGATTGAGTTCTCATTGTGTCTGTTCTTCGCCAAACTGGTCAGCTATACATTCCTCTATTGGTTACCCAAATATATCGGCGCTTCCAGTAATAGATAGTTATTAGAAATTTGTGTTTTACTTGAAAAATTAATTTGGTTTTTCAATTGATAGCCGACTCATCCTCTTCCGACTCGGCATACCTGTCCACTCCATTTGATTTGGGAGGCATTGTGGGGGCAGTGGTTGCCGGCCATCTCGTAGATAAGACGGGTGCGAGTGCTCTCATTTGTTCAGTTATGTTGTTATGTGCCATCCCTTCGGTATTATTGATTGCAATTGGGTTTAATTGTTGATTAATTATTTAAATTTTGTTTTTAGTTATTTTTATATCAATTATACGGAATAGCATCGGAATCGGCAAATATTTTACTACAAATATTAGCTGGCGCATTTGTGAACGGCCCCTACGCTCTTATCACTACAGCCGTATCGGCAGAGTTGGGAACAAAAGTGACTAATAGTCACGCCTTGGCTACTGTTACCGCCATAATCGACGGCACGGGATCTATTGGTATGTAATTGTTTGTGAAGTTAAGTGAGTAACAGTCAGTAATATTGATGTTTGTCTTCAGGTGCTGCTATCGGTCCACTACTAGCGGGTCGGGTGTCAGAGACGGGATGGGATAATGTGTTTTATATGGTAATGATTGCCGATCTCTTGGCGTTGGTGTCGCTGATGAGGATATCTATTCAAGAGTGTTGGCGTTTGACCCGCAATTGGCGCTCAAGACTTGATAACAGAATTGCTTTATAAGATAATTGCCATTATTTGAAGTATTAATTAATTTGTAAATAGATATATGAATTAAGAAAATTTTATTTATATATTTTTATTTAAAAAGCTTTATTCTAACTATAAATTTGTGAATATTTTTGTACGTCTCGTCTTCCTCTTAGTATTTTGAGATTCATATCATAATAATGTTAACAATATTGAGAATATTTAGAAATAAATTGCGAACCATTTTATTTTTATATCATATTATATTTAATAAATGTTAATTATGACTTTGAAACCGTATAAATTTAAAATAATACCGGTATGTGTTATACTGTGCCGTATAACTTACCGTATGTTTCATAAGTTAAACGTTGGAGAATAATGATTACGGTATATTGTAGAATACAGTATGATATCAGATGCAATGTTAATGAAGATTTAAACCTTATTAATACCCCTATTATCAAAGGTATGCTTAACTGCAATACAATGTAACTGCGTTGAAAGTACAACAGTGTGGTGCAGTGAAGCTCGTAAGCATATAAGTGGTAAACTACACTAGGATTTGATAATTTCATAAAGTGTGCACTGACTGGACATGCGTTGACATGTCGTAAACATTACTGAAAACGACAACAAACTTGTAATCATCTCAACGATTGTCACAATGAGTGCCAAACACTCCCTCCAAGACATGGCTTGCGATGACCAACAAACTGACGATTTGGACACCGAATCCATGTCCACATCAGGTGTGAAGAAGAAACGGAAACAAGTGTTGGCCGAAGACGTGTACGTCCAACACATTGAGTCTATCATCGAAAGGGACTATTATCCGGATTTACCACAAATGAGAAGACAGTTGCAGTCATATGAAGACAACCATCTCATGAGTGAACGACGCTTTGCTGTCGACAGACCTCTGAACCCATCGCACAGTCCGACCACTTTTGAGACACCCGTTCACACCTCCAGCTCTCAAGACATCACCACTGATGGCATTGGAAGTGATAAACAGCTGATGAATGAGTTGAATGATGGCGAAGACGATGAGCCGAAGAATGTATCGTTAGATAAGTTCCTGAATCGGTTCACCTCTGAAGACAACGCTTCCTTCGAGCAAATCCAGGAACAGGAGATGAGAAGACATCGACAGAAGTATGAGTGGCTCTACAAAGACGTCTCCAAACACAACGATTCGGTGAACAAATTACTGGAACTGCCGTCCATTGAGAGGCAGGCCATCGATGATAAGGCCAATTGCAGCGCATCTGTGGTCACTTGGAATTACAAGAACCAGAACTCAGTGATGTATAACCCGTCGGCGCTCGCAATCACTGACCACCAGAAGCTGGCGTACAGTGAGGGCCCGTCTGTGGACCACTCGAACACCCGCTTCGAGAGATTGCCATTCAATGAACGGATCAATCAGAAGACAATAGCAATGGCCGCTCACCTGAATCACCGCCAAAAAGAGGGCAAAATCGGAATCGACGGCAAAGAGTTGGTCACAAGAGATACGCCACAAATCAATGGCTTTAAGTTCGTCGCCTCCACTCCGACGCCAAACCCTCACCTGTTGTCTGAGTCGCCGCTCATGACTTGGGGTGAGATCGAGGGAACGCCATTCAGTTTGTCCGGTTCGGAGACACCACTGCACCCGACACTAACTCCCGGCGCCTCTCACTTCAAAATACCTGATTTGCCTCAAAGGGAAAAGATTGGTCTGTCTTTAGCCGCGCGAAACACTCAACAGAATAAGGATAAGAAGAGGTCTGCCATCGAAAGGGTTCGGTCGTCGCTCAGAGGGTCGTCCCCCGCCTTCTGCTCATCCAAAACACCACTCGAAAGGCTGAACAGTATGTCTCCGGCGGCCCAGAAGTTGGCCACAAATAAGTTAGGCGTTCACAGGAATGCTGACCACTCACTGATGGCCAGCTATTCTCCGGCCAGAGCTCGGGTGAGAACCCCTCTCCGGACTCCCGGTTCCGACTCCAGTAGTAGTAGATTAACGCCATTTGACTCTCCAGTGACGCCTAAGTTGAGTGAAAAAGTGATTCAAAAGGATATAAACTCACGAATCAGTGAATTCTCGATTAAGAAAAATAGGAATAGAGCTAAAGATTTCTTTTAAATAAGTTTTCATTTATTAAATCCATTTATTAGTGAAAGAGATGACAAATATTTAATGTAAGAATTGCTTGAATTTAAAATTCAATCTAAAATAAAATTAAATCATTTATAATGAATCATTCATTATCATTGAATATTATTGTATTGCCGTACTTGTAATTACTGTAAAATATTTTATTGGATTCTTATTTTGTATTTATAAATGAATAAATTTAATTTTAGTTTTGTGACAATTGTAACTAATGTGTGAAAATAAGTTTAAAATGTGTTCAGTTATTGACAATAACTGATTGTACTCTTAAATTCAATGGGTTGGGGCTCCAAATTGGGGGTGTAGTTGGATATTTTCATATAAATCTCCCTATTGAAAGCCCATAATAGTATTACTGTAACATAGGAATACCTAACCTAACCTAACCTTCCCCCTCAGTCCTGATACTGTACTCGATATAAAAGTTTGCAAATACAGTATTCTTTGATTGTTTAGTTTAGTATATTTTGATAAGATTTAAATTAAATGGTGAGTTAAAGTTGCTATAATTACTGTATATATCCACCAAATAATCCATAATATTTGTGAATACCTGTCAATAGGTTTCATATAAGACGAGAGTATATGTGTACTCTGTACTGAAATACCGGTAATCATAGCACAGGCCTATAGGAAAAGCATTGAAAATTGCAATACTGGGGAACACATGACAAACTTGAGTCAGTATTCAAGTGACTATTCACTCAATAAGACTCTATAAGACTCAGTTCATACTGTATCCTCTGACCTCTCAGTGACCCCGAGTCAGTCAAACCACACATATGTATCCAATGGTCTAACGTGTTGTCTACCATTGAATCCATTTATAACTTGCACTCAATTGAGTCCAACAGAGATATCACTGATTTTGACAATCATTGTATCCAACGATAGAGCCATAAGTGTGTTGTTTGTGATCTGCAGATATGGCAAACTCTGCAAACTTAGCCTTTTGTCTGGAGTACAGTAACCATAAGACAGATATGATGAACGCCTTTGAAGACTATCTGCGCAACGAATCCATGGTTGATGTGATGCTCACATGTGAGGGCCGGTCCATCAAAGCGCATAAAGTGGTGCTGAGCGCCGGATCCACTTATTTCGCCGATATATTCAAGGAATTCAAGAATCCGTTTCAGTTCCCGGTTCTCATCATCAAAGACATGCCGTTCCGGGACCTGAAGGCGATCGTGGAGTTCCTCTATCGGGGCGAAGTAGTGGTTCCCGTCGAACAGGTGTCCTCTCTGTCGAAGAGCGCACAGACTCTGCTCATCAAAGGGCTCGAGAAGTACTTCAATAAGTCAGCGGTGGTCGATGTGGCCAACCATACGATGCCCAGTGCTTCCACTCACACCACCAGTACTTCCTCGGCTCAGGTCAACAAGACTAGTGTCAACACTAATGGCAACTCAAGTGGCGATAAGTTATCCGTCAAACAGAACTTTTCAGTGAATTCTGGGAATCAATTGAAACCCAAATCAAAGGCCAATACAAACGCCAATACATGTCATGAGATGAGGGCTGAACCGAAGCGATCGATTGGTATGAGTTTGAGGAATACTCGGCGACCAAACTATAGACAACTTTCTAACGGAGACTTCAATAGTGAGGATGAGTTCAGTGAAGACCAGTTCAATGGAGATATGGTAACACAAGTGC
>CAJPVJ010001145.1:0-17776 GCA_905397405.1 Oppiella nova | reverse complement strand
CTAAAAAATAAAAAACGATACCATCAACTTCGGGACCCATTTGCTCAGCCATTTTTACAGATAATTGATTTCTGTTTTCACTAAACTTTAAATTATAATTCAACCTTTAAAATGAAATAGTAAAATGCTATTTCTAATTATTAATAAGAAATCTACATTAAATCAAAATCGTCCCCACTTATTTCTGATCATGCTGTACTAGTGTTTTGAATAATCAAATGTTATTTAGACCCTGAACAGTTGATGGCAAACCAGATGGTGTTGAGCGTGGTTTTGTACAGCATTATGAGAAAGGTCTCAGTTTTTTGACAGTCAGAGGGTCGGGTCATATGGTGCCCACCGATCGGCCAGAGGCCGCCCTACAGATAATACAGGCTTTGGTTGGTTACGCAAAGTGTAAACACATTAACAGTTTATTAAATTGAAATAAAATTTAAATTAATTCTTTTCATTATAATTAATAATAACTAAAATGTCTATAACAATATTACTAATTTAGTTTAAAAATATTAATAGTAATAAATTTATCAATTTATTTATACATTAGTATTAAAATAGTAAACGTTTCTATTGTATGGTAAACAGGACTTAAATCAGATAAATATACTTTACCCTGTTGTGTTGGATTAACGTTACACTAACAGGTACAGTATAATATATCCAGTACACTGTAAATGTGTTTATAGGTACTACGTGATATTTTAGATGTAAAAATTAGCAGTGTACTATTTTTGTAAGTTTTTAAATCTTGATAATATTAATAATTTAAAATAAATCATTACTTAATTCGATTAATAATCAAAATTTAAATAAATTTTACAAAATATTTAATAGTAATTAAGTTAAATAACATTAATTAAATTTATAAAATTAAAAACATAGTTACCTAGAATAGTCAGTCAATGTTCTAGATAACAATAAACCATACTTAGAATGATCAAGGGCATAGAGATATGAGATAACTATTATATTATAAACTAGTAATGTATGATATTTTAAAAATTGTATATAAACATCAACATTTTTATAAATAATTAAAAACATTTTGTTATTATATTTAACAAAATTACTATCAAAATGAATAGTTTAATAATATTTATTTTACCCACCTTAATAAATATTGCTTGGGCATTTAACGCTAACCCTGATGAGATATTCAATCTACCCGGGCTTCCTGAGCCAGTTAAATTTCGGCAATACTCGGGTTATTTAAACGCTACGAAAGGTAGGCATCATTTTTACTGGTACTTCGAGGCTGAGAAAGATCCTGAGACAGCACCGGTAGTCCTATGGCTAAATGGTGGGCCAATGTGTAGTTCCATATTAGGTATGTTCACCGAGAATGGACCATATACGGTGGACAGTAATGGCACAAAATTGATCATGAACAAATACTCGTGGAATAAAGTGGTCAATATTATATACATAGAATCCCCGGCCGGAGTGGGATTTAGTTACGATGAAAATGATCCTGAGCCACTAAATGATAATAATCATACAGCTGCGGCTAACTATTTTGCCCTGGAGAGTTTTTTCGACAAATACCCACACCTTAAGAAAAATGCATTTTATATAACCGGTGAGAGTTATGGTGGCGTTTATGTCCCGATGTTAGCCAATGAGATATTTGCACGAAAGTCAAGCATAAATCTGCAAGGTAATTTCATAAATATAATAATTGAAAAAATATATTTACGTAAAATTAATTATTACAGGAATTGCTATTGGAAATGGCAAATATGATTTTAATCTATATGATTATACTGACCAACCTACCTTATCGGAATATGAATTTGCCCTTGGTCATGGCTTAATAAGCCCGCATTTCTATCAGCAAAAAATTGAAAGCTGTTGCAGTATTGACCAGGATAACATGTGGAAATGCGATTTTCTAAACCCTGTTAATAAAACGTTAGTATAAATGTTCAATTTTAGATTGCTAATATAATTTATGATACTGAATTTTTGTATTACAAAATATTTTATTTATACTATATTTTAATGCATAGAAAATGTGACTCGGTCAAAAAGGAGCCAGTAGATGTTATCAACCGTTATAACCTTTACGATAATTGTCCACTAGAAATTGTTCCTGTTAATAATACAGATTTATTTGGTTTATATAACCCATACGACCCTAGTAATAATCTAATTAAGCTACCACAAAACATAGACAAACCCGCCTACTGTGCCCATTCGGGACACAAAGAGTATATGAATCGTGCGGACGTACGTAAAGCACTGCACGTACGCAATGATGCGCCCAAATGGTGGGACTTTAAGGGCAATAAGGACTATGCTATTGATATGCGGAACGGGAGCCTGACTTTCGTAGACTTAATAGAAAAGTATAGAATCGCGAAAATACTCGTATATAACGGAGACTTCGATAGTGTTTGCGATTTTGTGACCGACGCCCGGTTTGTCGAGGGACTGGGCTATAAGTATACCGAGGAGTACAGGTATGTCACTGTTTTTTTAAATGGACAGGTAGTCTAGTAATAAGTATAAACATACTGTAGGTAATGAATCTTGAGTATTATATTTTATAAGATTATTATTTTTAAAAAACATATTCATTTTAAATAAGTATAATACACATGATACATTAAATTCAAATAATTAAAAATTAATAAAGTTTTATATCGTAGACCTTGGACAGTTGATGGCAAGCAAGGTGGTGTTGAGGGTGGTTTTGTACAGCATTATGAGAAAGGTCTTAGTTTTTTGACGGTCAGAGGGTCGGGTCATATGGTGCCGACCGATAAGCCCGAGGCCGCCCTACAGATATTAAAGGCTTTGATTGGTTACGCAAAGTTGTAATCAGTTTTGCAATAAAATGCAGTGATTTTAATAAATATTTTTTTCTCAAAATTATAAGTATTAATACTTTATATTATTAAGAATAAATGGATTTGATATATGAACATACAATTGTTTGGATGCTATACTAATTTTTAACATATTACTTGAAATGATTAATAAAGTTTTTATTAATAAAAATTTATAAAATATACATTCACAAATATAAATCTTACAATGTTTAATAAATACTTACGCTGCTATAAAAATTATACTGTGGTGATTATATAATTAGCACTTTAATACTATTATTTGTAATATTTAAATATAATTATTAATGTACATTATAATTGCTTTAGTATATATTAAGATTTTTAAAAATAAAATATTTAATTAACACTATACAGTATTTTTAGATGTTAATTCAATTACTTGTTGTACGGTAATTATTACAGAAAAAGTAGGACATTATTGAAAGTTAATTGGAAAAGTAACCTGTATTAAAAAAGGGCACCGGGAGTTTTGGGGTCCCCTGATTACCTGTCAGGTATCGTACCACTAGAGGACCACCATTTAAAATAGTATTGTAAGTAATATAGCATAATGTTAGATACTGTAGATTATTAAATAGAAATGGTACTTTACTTTGTTATTATGTACAATATAAACTTATAATAAGTAAAACATAGTTTAAAAATATTAACTTAATTTTCATAAACTTAATTATATTAATGTTTTGGGATTTATATAATATTACGAAAGAATTTTATTTTTTAAAATTATTATTTCTTAAATATTATGAAATTATTTTAGGACTAGAATCAGATAACAAATCATTTATTATTCACTACACTATTACTTAAATTGTTTATATTGGTACTATATCATATTTTGGGTAAATTATGAAATTATATATAAATTATAAATATGATAATATTAATTCTGTATTTCAATTCAATATAATAATTATTTTTAAAAAATTATATTTTCCAAAATATAGCTAAACTATTTAGAATTATAATAATATAAAATATTTGTATCATTAAAATAGTTTGTTAATTTAATTAATTAGCGAAAATAGTTTGTAGAATTTGAAAATTATAAGTGAAGTGTACTTGATAAAAATAAACGTTACTATGAATCATCAAGGGCATATAGAGATAAATATAAAATACTTGTATACTCTATAAAAAGTATAAATGTGTAGACATTAATATTAATAATTAGCAATTACATTAATACTGAATTTAATTAAAAGCAAAACTAATTTCATATTAAACAATGAATACACTACTGTTATTTTATATTTTACCTATCATAATTTATATTAATTGTGTCTCTACGGATAACCCAGATGAAATACAAAACCTACCTGGCCTACCTGAACCGGTAAAATTCCGACAGTACTCCGGCTATTTAAATGCTACCAAAGGTCGACATCATTTTTATTGGTACTTCGAAAGTGAACTGGATCCTCAAAACGCACCGGTAGTCCTATGGCTAAATGGTGGTCCTATGTGTAGTTCCCTATTAGGAATGTTCACTGAGCATGGACCATATATAGTGGACAGTAAAGGCATAAAATTGACCATGAACAAATACTCATGGAATAAAGTGGTCAATATTATATACATGGAATCGCCTGCCGGTGCGGGATTTAGTTACGATGAAAACGACCCTGAGCCACTAAATGATAACAATGCTACAGCTGTGGCTAACTATTTTGCCCTGGAAAGTTTTTTCGACAAATACCCACACCTTAAGAAAAATGCATTTTATATAACCGGTGAGAGTTATGGTGGCGTTTATGTCCCGATGTTAGCCAATGAGATATTTGCACGAAAGTCAAGCATAAATCTGCAAGGTACTTTATTTTAATGTTAATTATATTTATTTTTAATTATGTTTAATATAAATTTTTGTAATAGGCATGGCTATTGGAAACGGACTATTTGATTGGACATTATCTTATGATGCAAATGTACCAACCCTGTCGGAATATGATTTTGCCCTCGGTCATGGGTTAATAAGTCCGGATTTTTATCAACGAAAAATTATAAGCTGCTGTAGTATTGACCAGGATAACAAGTGGGAATGTGACTTTCTTAACCCGGTTAATAAAACGTAAATTAAGTTTATTTAATTATTACTTATTAAATGACTTGCTAATTAATTATACAAACATATTAACTTTATAAATTTAATATTTATTCCGGATAAATTAACATAACAAATTTATTTAATATTTATATTAATTCATAGAAAATGTGACTCGGTCAAAAAGGAACCAGTATCCATAATAAACCTATATAATATATACTCCGACTGCCACCTGGATATGGATCCGGTTAATGGATCTCAATATGATCCATTTTATAACCCAAACTCCGCTAATCACAAATTATTGAAGCAAGCACAAAATACAAACCAACCCGATTACTGTCCCCACTCGGGCCACAAGGAGTACCTGAACCGGGCGGACGTACGTCAGGCACTGCACGTACGCAATGATGCGCCCAAACAGTGGTCGGCCTATAAGGGCGATAAGGGTTATACACGAGACTTACGGAATGGGAGCCAGACTTTCGTAGACTTAATAGAAAAGCACAGAATCGGGAAAATACTCGTATATAACGGAGACTTCGATAGTGTTTGCAATTTCATAACCGACGCCCGGTTTGTGGAGGGACTGGAATATAAACCCACGGAGGAGTACAGGTACGTTGTATATCAATGCAATGGTGTTTTTATTATACTGTAGTGTAGTATGTCACTAGAAAGTTTGCACATTTTATGTAACTAAATAAATTAGTATTACATACCGGGTAAATGTCCAATAATATCGTTACATTAGATTATGTGTAATTATAATAAGTTATTTATGTTTAATACAATAGACCCTGGACAGTTGATGGCAAACCGGATGGTGTGGAGGGAGGTTTTGTGCAGCATTATGAGCGAGGTCTCAGTTTTTTGACAGTCAGGGGCGCCGGACATGCCGTTCCCACCGATAGGCCTGAGGCCGCCCTACAGATACTGAAAGCATTGCTCGGATATACAAAACTGTAATAATTTAAATAAAATTACAAATAAAATTATGTTTCAAAAGTTGTACGCTATGTAATAATTTTATTTTTAAAAAATTAATAATAATTAATCGTAAACAATTAATGCGCACAATACCTTTTTATAAATTGTCATTATAAATTTATATCATAACTGTATATTGTTTACCCTAAAATATTTTTAAATAAATAATATCACAAAAAATTGTGAACTCAATGTTCAACAACAGCAAATCTGCTAATATCTAATCAGGGACTTATAAAAACGACAATATACTTAAGTGGAAAGTTTTAAAAATACATACATGAGCTAGCGTAATATACTTTATAAAAAATATTTTATACATAAAACGTTTTTAATTCGTATCTATAAGCAAGGTCAGCGTGATACAAAATTCCAACGCATATCTAAGTACTGCAATAGCAATCACAAAATGAGACTGGGTATATAAATAAAAATTTTAATATACTATTTTTAAAATTTATCTACGTAAACTGAATATAATAAATATACTGACAATAAAAAATGAGCAATAGACTAATATTTATTTTACTAACTATACTGAATACTAATAATGTAATTAATTGTAACCCTGATGAAATACTTAGTTTACCTGGCTTAGATGAGCCGGTAAAGTTTCGACAGTATTCAGGCTATTTGGACTCAACCACTGGGCGACACCAATTTTACTGGTACATCGAAAGTGAACTGGATCCTGAAAACGCACCGGTAGTCCTATGGCTAAATGGTGGCCCTATGTGTAGTTCCCTATTAGGGTTGTTCACAGAGAATGGACCCTTTAAAGCGGACAGTAATGGTACAAAACTTACCATGAACCAATACTCGTGGAATAAGGTGGCAAACGTGCTATACATGGAAACTCCAGCGGGTGTGGGGTTTAGTTACGATGAGCACCCTGGTCCCCTCATAAATGATAATACCTTTACCGCGGTTGCCACTTATTTTGCCCTGGAAAGTTTTTTCAATAAATTTCCCAAGCTTAGAAAAAATCCATTTTATATAACCGGTGAGAGTTATGGTGGCGTTTATGTGCCCATGCTAGCCAACGAGATATATGTTCAAAAATCGACTATAAATCTACAAGGTAATTTGAGCAAAAATTTAAAATCATACAATTTTTATAATTAATTAATAAATTAATTATAGGTATTGCTATTGGCAACGGCAAATTTGATTGGACTACAGCTGACGTTTCACAAGTACCCACATTATCGCAATATGACTTTGCCCTTGGTCATGGCTTAATAAGTTCACATTATTATCAAAGTAAACTAGAAAGCTGTTGTAGTAATGACCTGGCTAAAAGGTTCAGATGCGATTTTATGAACCCGATTAATAAAACGTAAGTTTTTAAAAAATATAATTTGTTTTATTAGTTAAATTGCAATATATATAGTCAATATAATTTATTTTATATTACGTTATTAAAAATATATTATGTTATAGAAAATGTGACTCGGTTAAAAAGGAGCCTGTTGCTATCATCAACTTATACAACATATACGACAATTGCCCACTGGATAGAGACCCAGTGAATAATTCACAATCATTTGCCGCGTATAACACATACAACCCTAATAATAAATTAATTAAGCAAGCAGAATATACGGAAAGACCCTCGTATTGTCCCCACTCGGGTCACAAAGAGTATATGAATCGTGTGGACGTACGTAAAGCACTGCACGTACTTAATGACGCCCCCGAGTGGTCGGAATATGTGGGACACCAGGGATATAACATTGAGCTCCGGAACGGGAGCCAGACTTTCGTAGACTTAATAGAAAAGTACAGAATCGCGAAAATACTCGTATATAACGGAGACTTCGATAGTGTTTGCGATTTCATAACCGATGGCCGGTTTGTCGAGGGACTGGGATATGAACCCACAGATGAGTATAGGTATGTTGTAATATTTAAAAATGTTTAGGTATCTATATTATATATAACTTAATTTATTTATCCAAAGTGTTTAATATGTACTTATAAATTTATCATAAATACACATGATTGGATAATGTTATTAATCTAAATAGTGTATTAATCAATTTAAAAATTTGAAGTTTAATTAATAATTTTATATGATAGACCCTGGACAGTTGATGGTAAGCCTGATGGGGTGGAGGGCGGTTTTATACAGCATTATGAGAAAGGTCTCAGTTTTTTGACAGTCAGAGGTGCCGGACATGCCGTCCCTAAAGACAAACCTGAGGCCGCACTCCATATATTGAAAGCGTTGGTTGGGTTCACAAAGTTGTAGTCATTGTACGAGAAATTAAAAACTTTTTTATATTATATAATATATAATATAGTAATATATAAATAATTAATGAATAAAATCATATTCCTAATTTCTAGAAAGTTACATTGATCCTTTAATATTATTATTATTAGTTATGCGAAAATATTTTGTCAAATAAAACTACTCGCCCTCCCCGTCCACTTCCGTAGTGTTATAGTGTCTGAGATGTGCCTCTTTGGCCATTTGTATCAAATGGTTGCACATCTCGCGACCGGTCTTACGGCACATGTCATAAAAATATGACTTCCGTTGCATTAAAACATACGGCGCGTCAAACTCCATGATCTCACCCGCGTCCAAGACCTGAGCCGTGAAAGTGCCAAGATAAATTATAGTCATTTGCTTCTAATAAATATAAACTTTTTTTCATGAATAACATACCAAAACGCGGTCGCAATCAATAATCGTGTTAAGTCTGTGTGCGATCGTAAGTACCGTACAGTTTGCGAACTTATGTCTTATGGTCTGTTGTATGAGTGCATCGGTATGTAAGTCCACATTAGCCGTAGCCTCATCGAGCACCAGTATCTTATTATCCCTTAAAATCGCCCTGGCCAAACACACCAATTGCCTCTGGCCTACACTTAGATTAACCCCACCTTCAATAAGCTCACCATCCAACTGGCCGGGTAGCTCATTCACGGTGTGCCTTAACTGTGTCTCATCCAAGGCCTCCCAAATCTGACTGTCGGTAAACTCGGCAAACGGGTCGAGATTACGACGTATCGGTCCCGTGAAAACTACCGGTTCCTGCGGTATAATCGAAATACGTCGACGCAATTCGTTAAGACCTATACTTTTCGTGTCGACCCCATCCACCTCTACCATACCTGTGGGTTCAGTCATACGAAACAGGGCTGATATGAGGGACGATTTACCGGCACCGGTACGTCCCACTATACCCACTTTTTCACCGGGCTTAATTGTGAATGACATGTTTTTTAGCACAGGCGTATTTGAGGTCTGGTAGAGTAGGTTGACATTTTTAAACATTATTTGCCCATTCGGTGGCCAATCAGGTGGGGGTGGTTTAAGGTAGGGGTCGTTTTGTGGTGAGATTAGTGGCGCCTCCTGTGGTAGTCTCGAGTACTCAACGATACGCTCGACGGATGTCATTTGGGACTCCAGTTCCGTAGTCTGTCGGACACCCCATTGTGTCGTATATACGAGCGCCAGTGCTATTAACATTGAAAAATTGTCAAACTTAAATTGAACATGTTACAACATTATTTTGTTATTGAAACGTACCGGATGAGAATGCTAGCCCAGCATCACCAGCCGATAAGTTATCAGGGAATGACATTAACACCACAGAAATGATCACCAAATATGCGATACACAGCCAGTCCAATACCATTCCCAGTGATCGCGATGCGCACATAAATAGGAACCACGTGGCACTGTGATCATCAAGGTACACGTACAATTGTTTTTCAAAAGCCTGTTGAGCCCCGTATGCACGTATACTTGCAATACCATTTAGGGTGGTGCTCACGTGCGAGTATATTGGGCTCCGGGCTAATTATTATATGGGAATCAATCAGTACAGCATGGTTAATTTATATCGACAAAATACAACTTAAGCACTCGTAGCGTTTTATGTCCCTGGCGGTTTTTATGTATACTGCCCGTACACATATGCAGATTATAATCAAGATAATTGCTGGTATAATTAAGTATGTGTTGAGTATAGCTAATACAATGATCATGCCAATTGTCATTGTAATAATCTAGAAATTTAAATTACGCATAATGATATAATTTCAGCATGCAAACGTAATGAATATAATTAGTAATTAATATTACAATGCTGGCGTCAAATCCCGTTATCGGTATCATTTCATCGATAATACCAGTGTCCTTTGAGAATCGATTTAATATTCGACCTAGGTTCAGTATTATTTACATTAACAAAGAAATATTTATGCAAATAATTTGATAGTATTTTATAAATTTCGGTTTAATACCAGGGTGCATTTGTTTAACATTATATGATTAATCTTAAAATAGAATTAAAACTATCTATCATTTTAAATTAGCAGGTTTACTTGTAAATGTTTATTTTGTATGTAAATTATTTTATAGTATTAATATAATACAAACCAACTGGATTATTATCAAACACGGCCATTGGTGCTCTTAATAGCCAGATAAAAATATTGTTGTGTAGGTTAATGGACGCCCGCATACACATCGCAAACAAGGTGGTCGACCGGAGTAGGGTCGCCACAAATAACGTCCCAATAAGTACGGCGTATATCATAATACTCCGATTCTGCTCGCCATTGCTTCTACCTTGATTTTGGTAGGTAGATACTTGGTTTTGGTCGGTCCTATACATAATATTTGTAGTATGTAAGTAAGACTACAATATGTATGAATGTACTCACCAATGAGCTAGGAATAAGTCTGAGCCGTTGTATATAATCTGAGATAATATGGTTGATAAAATGGTCGTGGTAAATAATATTGGTCCAGCTCCGGCCTTAATATACTCCCAGTACACCTGACCCTTAATTGAACCGACTTCTCGATGTTCGTCCATTAATTTAAGTTTAGCAATATTGTTGTTATTACTCGTAAGTAACTTGGTCTAATTATAAATATAACTTAATGTTAAATGTATATGGTATAAAATTACTTAAGAAATAGTTTTCAGTTTTACAAATTTTACTTATTTTAAAAAGTTGATTATTCAATAAGTATGTTGGTAAATTGAATAAAAAAATATCTCCATAAATTACCTAATATTATCTTAGTAAACTCAATTTTACCATGATGATATTTATTGAACTAACGTTAGAAAAATAGCAGTTACTTACGGTTACTGTTTCGAGCATGGTAGACAGGGCTACCGAATTACGTAGGTGCCCATTTCTGTCTAGATTATTACATGGCTCAGTTTTACAATCAATATTGAACTTATTATTGAGCTCATGTTCCCAATTCTGTTCATAATTTTTGTGCTCCCGTTCCCGAAGTATTTGCATAAAATCTAAACCCTGGGCCTGGAGTTGGTCATACGTCCCCAGCCCAATACACCGACCCTTATCGAGCACCAGTATTTGCGTGGCTTTACGTACGAATTGGATTTGATGGGTGACCAGAATGCGAATTTTGCTAAATAAGTACTCCATGATACATCTAGAAAACAAGGTTATCAATTAGGTGTTCATTGTTACTTGGTCCTATTGCCTACTTATCAAATATACATTCGGCTACAGCGGTGTCCACAGCGCTTAACGGGTCGTCCATTAGTACGATATCAGTATTCCTGTAAAGAGCTCTACACGCGTGTCAAAACCATATTACTTTTATTTACATCAAGATACTACAATTAATATTATTCAATTCCGAATCATACCTTGCCAAATTAATCCTAGCCTTTTGACCACATGATAATTGCACCCCTTTCTCTCCCACTAACGTTTTATCGCCAAATGGTAGTACCTGTAAATCCTTTTCCAAAGCGCACACCTCTATTATACGCTTATATCGACATTCGTCGTAATTCATGCCAAACAATATGTTATTTATAATATTATCGTTAAAAATCCATGACTCCTGAGATGCATAGCTAACGGTGCCGGTAATATGTATGTTCCCTTTAAACACGGGTAGCTCCCGGAGTAGTGCCATTAGAAATGAACTCTAAAATACATAATTAATTAATTCGTACAGCCTACTATAAAATAGTCTTTAATTAAAAAATGCAATATTTTTATACCTTTCCTGAACCTACCGGTCCTATAATCGCAAGGAGATCTCCAGGCCTTAACTGGATAGAGATATTGTCGAGAGTGTCGTATAGAATGTCCTGAAATTAGCACATATTTGTTAGTAATGTAAATCAATGTTTGTGTTATATTACAATATTGTAGCATGTCCAACACATACTTGATCCCATTTGGTGCTAATATTATTTACCGATATTGTAATACACGGTTTACAGAATCTGAATTTTAAATGATCTATATCTAACGATTTTATACGATTGGTATTTATTTCATCTAATTGCAAAAATTTCTAAAAATAACAATAAAATAGGCTATTTTAAAAATTTTCCATTAGTATTTAAACATTGTTTACTCACCTGTATCCTTTTGCAAGAAACATACAACTCAGACCCTGTCTCAAAAAACTTGGGCAAATTATACGTTATACAGGAGCGCAATGTATTGAATAGTGTCATGGTAACAAAAACGGCTCTGGCTGTCAAAATGTTCCCGGTCATTACGTATATGACCAAACACACGAATAGTATTATACGAGTGGCCACAAAATAAATTGACAAATTTAATCCTTTTAGGAACAAGGTCATTCGTATACACGATATTTCTTTCCTAAAATCATATAGACAATTAATAACAAATTTATAATTAATTATTTAATTACTTTCTAGCTATGTCAACTAAGTTAACAAAAGATTTCTCCCAAGCATACATCTTGATAACACGCATACCGGCTATAATTTCGTTAATATATTTGAGCCGGATATCCGTTAATATAGCTGTTTTGGACCTATGTTTGATAAATAATGTTACATTTTAAAAGTTATTAAATATTATCTATCAAGTTTACCTGATATTTGCAAACACTCTGCACATCAACGCCTGTATGAACGCAACCAATAAGAACAAGGTTAAACCAACATAATATACCCAACCAATCTCCATCCAGATTATATAAGATGCCACTACCGTAACCACTGGTGTCGTTACAATATTCGTAAAATATATCGAAAACTATTATGAATTATAAAATAAAATTAAGATTTTCAAAACCATAATGTTAAATAATGTACCTCGTCTATACGGTTAACGTCATTAGACATAAGATTAACAATTTGGCCCACCGTTGTCTGGCACATGGAGTTCTTGTTTAATTTTAAAATCTGAAAAAGTTTTATATCCAGGTATGAATTAAAAATTTGTTAATTTTTAATATATAAAAATTATTATATTGTTAGATTTATTTTTTTAAAATCTACCTTTTTGTATAACAAGGCACAGGTGGCACTCCTGGCGCGCATACCTATTTGCATTACTCGCAGTAGGTGGGGGTGTGCTGTAAATATAAATAGGGCTGTGCTAAGGCATATAACAGCTGCCGACCAACAGGCATGGCTATAGGTCACCCCATTTACGGCACTAAAATAGTCTATTATATAACCCAAAAGTACCGGTTGTGCCATAAGTAGTACACATTCCTACAATATTAATAAAATTGTCCATTTAAATTTAAATAATATTGTAATTAAAAAAATTTACTTGCTTCAAAAAAATTTGCAATAAGTGGTACAACAAAACACCTTGAGTATGTCCAAAATAATGCACGCCAAAATTGTGGCGATGTTTTTGATTGTTCCTTGGTCCAATTTCTGTTTAAAATGTTTTATAATAATAAGTATTTATTTGTAAAAATTTATAAATTAGTTTATATAATCTGAAACATGGTTTATAGTTTTAAAAATTATAAATTTACTTTTCAAGCTCCTTAACAATGTGTTCAGATTCATCATATTGAGAGCACCGGTACATATCATCCATGTCCAGTCGATTATTACGCCAACCGGTCAAAAATATCGGGTATACCCAGCTATTAACCAAACAATAATTATGTTAATTTATGTTAATTATCATGTTAATTATTATAGCTAAATAATTATCTACTTTTAAATACATAATAAATACATTGTTGAATACAATTTACTAACCTTAAAAGTATTTTTTCAAAAAAGGTCATGCTATCCCATGGTGATTTGCCAGTAATTTTAACACTTTCATACATTATTAATAAATTAATGTTCAAAAATGTTTTATTATTTAAGCGTTTCTAATAATTTATCTTAAATAATATACGGTATGACTATAACAATAATAATAATATAACATGAGCATTGTTATATTTACTTAAATATGCCCATAAGTGTAATTATTTAGAAATTATGACGATTATTAATAATAAATCTGTTTTCCTATAATAACTATCAATCAAAGTGTAAATGTAGTTGGTCATAATATTTCAAATATAATTATTAGTCCTCCCTGAATACGCGATTACTTTCCCTTAGCCTTATATTTTCATTAGGGTAGATGAAATACAATTGAATTACAAATTATTTACTATATTATATTATAGTATAATACAACAGAAGTTATATATGTAAATATATTTGACAAACATAAATATTATGTATTTTATTTAATCATTGAATTTATTTACTTGACAACATGACTTTTCAACACATGTAGTAAAACATGAATTACTAGAATGTATATAATTATTAATAATTGCAGTAGTAACCTAAATAATTAATAGTGTTTTACAATTTAATTTTCTGATCATTTAAAAGTTTATAGTTTTTGAATAAGTGCATACATGTTACCTAGTATTAAAAATATTTTAGATATGGATACCGATGCAAGTTTGATGTCCAGAAAATTCAAATATAACCTTACAATTATTTTGTGTGTTATGTATTTTGTATTTGTAAGTTAATTAGGGATTGTTAAAAAACTAAATTATAAATTTAAAAACAATAAATATTGGGTATTTGCAAAAGTTTTGCAATTCAAATTTGAACATTAAAACAAAATTATCTCTGAAACCTTGCTGTACAAAAAACCTACCTGTGCCGACCTACCGGTGCTCTAGCAGAGTAATCTCTTCGGGTGAATAACCATAATACGAAAAACCATAGTTGAGGTTCAAAATAATGTCGATACCGCTACTAAATAAATCTCATTTCGCAAAACTTTTGCAAACAATATTTAAAATATATTTTTACCTAATTTTTTATAAGAATATTAATGTTATAATCATTGGGCCCGCGCTTACGACTCTACAACGGGTATTTGACACATCCCTGACCGGTATATCTAATGCATAAGATATTTATTACATTGGTAGAACGTTGGGTACACTAGGTAAATAATTGTATTATACATAACTTTGAAAACTGACTTAATATCTAGATATTAGTAGCAATCTATTATTGGGCACCCATGGGTTCATTAATTTGCCAACCACTGTTGCTACGCTACAGTCAATTATATTGTGATTTTTAAATTGTGATAAACAGTGCAATAATCAGTACTACGAACGCCACGATGTCTGAACATCAGGTTCAGCCACAACAGCAACAGTTTCTGTTGGTTCGCACTATCATCGCATCGCCAGCAGTCGGGAGGCACTGGTTTGGCCACTACTGGCACTCCTATTCGGTTCATTCAAGTGCCGGCCAGTATGTTAACTCAACAAAGACTCAACAGTCCGGCCATAAATGGCGTCACAACCACTTCTCCGCCATTAACTAATGTCACAATATGTGCGACCAGTAGTCCGGCCGTCAATTCGACACTTCTGCCACCATTTCTACCAGTGCTTCGGATCTGTTCCTCAAGACAGTCCTATCGAATACAAGTGCTAACTCAGAGCCGGTCAAGAAGACTATTAAGAAATATAGCAAGTCATCACCACTCGTAGGCCTAGAGTGCAACACATCCGCAGACATTAGTCAACTGAAGCGGAAGCCCGAGTCGATGGCAATAACGTCGACGCCGAAAAAGAGTGGTTCGTCGGACGCCACCAGCGGTTTGGGAACAAGAATGAGACAAATGATAAGCGGAAGGAAATCCATTCGTACGGCAAATGCGTTGGACTTCGAGTCAGACATTAACACCACTTTCACGGCCAAGAGGTTGAGTCGAGACAACACTTGGAGTAACAGACAGAACGATAGCTCCGAAGACACGGGCGACGCGACTAAACTCATATCAAAGCCACAAAACGAAGGCACGGATGAAATGGTGTCCAATAAGAAATAAGAAAGCAATCAATGATCGCATATTTGATGGCTATAATAATAGATGTTTTCAATCAATTAATGATATATATAACAGAAGAAATTATTTAATTACAAATTGTGATAATAATGCTAACATTAGTTTTAGTGACTGTAAAAGTAGTAAATTTTATAAAATTGTGAAAGAAATGGGGCATAAGAAACAATGCCCTAAAAAGTTGTTTAGAGAACAGAAAATAAATAGTGAAGACATCACGAAAATAAGTTAAATATTTGCAGAAAAAACAAGAATTGGAGAAAAAATATCCTTTTGTTTTTTACGATGAAACACACATTCATGTAAATACTGTTGAAAAAACAATATTATCACCAGTGAATGATTCAAGAAAAATACCACTCAAAGCAGTCGGTAAGTTAGAGTTTAGTGAGGACACCCGATCGGCATAGAGAACACATTCGCTCAGATTTTTAATTAATTAATTTAATTAATCAGTATTTCTATTTACAGATCCAAACTCTGGAATTCGTTACAACATACTATATGCTGGTGGTGTCGATGGCTTTATTCCGGGAACACTATTGGTCACAATTGAAACTTTTAAAAGTGATACTTTTGAAAAGTGGTTGTCTAAGCAATTATTACCCAATTTAGAGACCAAATCAGTGATAGTGTTCGATAACGCATCAATACACTCGCGAGTGGATGATGACAACAGGTATTTTAACAATCTGAGCGAATGTGTTCTCTATGTCGATCGGGTGTCAACACTACACTCTATTTTACAGACCTCCAAACACTTCATCGAGACGTAAAGTGATTGAAGACTGGCTTAAGAATAGAAACATAGAGTATGACCAAAATACAAGAAAACAATTATTAGAAATTGTTCCCCAATATGTCACACAAAAAGACTGAAGTGGATAAAATGATTGAAAGCGCGGGTCATATTTTTTTTGCGGACACCGCCATATAATTGTGAATTACAGCCAATTGAGAAGATATGGGGCGAACTCAAGCGCCGAATTCGCGTCAATAATATCGGATATAATCCTAAAACTTTTGAGAAATTAATATCCGATACCTTTAACGAAATTGACTCAAATTATTGGCTAAAAGTTCTCAAAAATTTGGTTAAAATTGAGTCAAAATTTAGACAAAAAGATTGTGTTCTCTATGCCGATCGGGTGTCCGCACCAAACTCTGCGCCTTCAGTGCCTCCGCTCACCACTACTATCGAGAGAGTGGAGGCTTAACAACATTTAGGTCTAAGTTTGACAATAATTTCTACATTTAGTTTAATAAGTTTTGTTTTCAATTTTTAATTATTTGAAATAATGTGATTAAATGTGATTAAAGTAGTCTTTTTCTTAAATAAAACAATACTTTCTTTTATTACAATAAAAAATATCTATTTATTTGAATTTTTATTTGAATTATTTTATAAATTTAATATGAATATTAAAACTTATTTTTCTTGATATTTAAATAAAACAATTAATAGATATTAAGTTATAATTATTATCACTAGGTGGTGTTTTTATTTGGTTTCATATTACGATGTATAGGCTCTAATAATTGTTATACCGGTCACATGAGCATGTTACACTAGATAATAATGATGATATAAAATCGTACGCCGTTGCAGTGAACAGTGGTTAGTCCGTCCCAATCGAAGGACTTTCGGAGTCCGTATGTCGAGATCTCGTGTTGATGTGTTCGGAAGTCTTCGTTTTTGTTGCGACTGACGTTCTGTTTCTGGACTTCGATGTCATCGACTTCT